>CAJDSM010035653.1:0-10833 GCA_903981925.1 Ostrea lurida | reverse complement strand
GGAAGACTCCTCAGACAGGATTCTTGCAGATCTGCGACGCAAAGCCGAGGAGCAGATGGCAAAAAGCAGGGAAAGTGAGCGATTCCGGGAGTTGAGGTTAAAGACAGTGATAATAGGGACTCCAAAAAACTAGATACGACCTCCCACCTGTCTCCGGACCGTAGTGTGGAAGCTGTCTCACCCCGGGAGCTGGCGGGTATCCCAGTGTCCCTCCCCTGGAAGCACATGACGGTGGCAAGACAGGCGGCGATTAATGATAGCTCGAGAAAAGGTTATTGCTGAGGCTGAAAAGTAAGGCTGTTTCCTCCGCATGCTGCCGTGCCTTGTGTAGTTGCCTAGCTGTTGCACCTGTGTATTGCTGTTCATTCTCTCTGTATTAAGTAGTCACCTCCCATCATTAGGCTGTTCCTTCATCTTACAACTAGTTCCCATCGGATCGGATCAGTTGATTTTGCACGTTTTAATATTCTGATACACGTGCAGATTCTATCTGAATGCCAAGCTTTGACTTCATGCATGTGTTTCTTTTCTTTTTCTTGCTTTATTTCAGCACTGAATGTTTTCTTTTCCAATAGCTACTTGAATCACTGGTGTTTGGGATCTGAGTGATACAGAGCTTTGATTTTCACTATGTTGTTAATGTTTTTTCCTGCATTGGTGGAGGCACATTGATCTACATTACATATAGTTAACACAAGTAGTATCTGTGTTGTAAATTGTGATCAAAATGCAAATTGTTATAAGATGTAATAGTTATTCATTTAATGAATTACTGTACAGTTAATGGTGATTTTTTTAATTCAATGCTAAAAAAGATGTTGATTGAATGCTATTGGCTTTCACAATTGCAATTTAAAAATGCTTAATGTAAAATGTTTAAAAAAGAATAATGTCACAATTGAGGTGTAACTGGATTTTGAAATTTCATTGAAGGAGAAAGAATGAAGAAGGAAAATCTAAATGGAGGGAAATGGTGAAGGAAGAGACGGAGAAATTAGTGACGAAGAAAAAGAACGAAAGCAGACGGCGGAGTCCTAGCCACTCCCCTCCAAGGTCAAGGGAGGGGTCATTGGACAGGAGGCGGGAGAATTCCAGAGATCGCCGAGAAAGCTCCAGGGAGAGAAGGAGGGACAGGGGATCCCCTCCTGGTTACAGACGGGGGTCGCGATCAAGAGAACGGAGACACAGGTCGCCGTCTTACGATCGCAGGGATTCTCACTCCAGGGAAAGACGACATTCAAGGGAGCGGTCTCGGGACGACTCATCGGATAGGTCGAGACACAGGTCACGGAAGAGGTCGCCTTCACCAACCAATCAGCCGCAGGAAGACTAAAGCGAGTGGTGAACGAGCATGTGGTTGCCTACGGCTATCTATACCACAAGTGACCACCAAACAAACAAGTGACATAGCGAGAAAAAGAAACTGCAGTGGGAAAGGGAAAGGGGTAAGAGACTACTTCCTTACGATTAACTGTGAAAGATTTAGGTGACAGTTTGTAAGACTTTTATGGGTCATTTAGCTGACCTGTTATGATTTCCCTTGATTGGTAGAGAGGGTCAAGTGACTTTAGTATTAAGCATATGTGAGTCTGTGGATCTCTTGTTAAATGCTCTTTGGCTGTAGGACATTCAAATTCTAATGATATTGAATTTATAATATTTCAAAAATGATTGAGTTGTATATGGTTATAATGAGGACGGTTGAATTGGAAGCACCTTAAATATAGTTGTACTGAGCGAAGATTTGGTGAATTAAATGAGGTTTGATTGAATTGGCTATAAATTTGGATGCACCAGAAAGGAGTATAAATTTTATTTTATTTTTTTTTTAGTTGACTCGCAGGTGGGATACTCTCCCTGGGGGAGACCAGGAGCAGGTGCCCCCTTGAGGACAAAATCAGGAAAGCTGGCCGCAGATTACAGAGCTCGACAGGTGTCTAAGTGTGCTAGTGGTCGTAAAATGATCTATATTGATTGAAGTGTTGAGATGATCTCAGAACTCATGGGAATAACTTAAAGTATACCATGGGTCGTCAAAAATATCTACACAGAGAGAATAAAAATAATATGATTGAATATTTACTCTAAGGAAGACATTGATAAATTGTAAAGTAGGATGGGTAAAAATTCAAAGCAAAATTTAAAATATGAAAATGAAAAATAAAATGTTTTATTATTCCATGATTATTACCTGTAAGACACAAAACAACGAAATCAATGAGTTTTATAAAACATTTAATTGATGAGTTTTTTGAGTTCACTAGTTTTTATTATTACACTAGGTTTTCAACGAGGTAAATAAAGCTGTAATAATGGCAAACACAAGCACAAAGTAGTGTCAATTTTTAAAAAGCTTTGAAATGGTGTACCTTACCTCTGTAGTGAAGAGCTTTCTATAAATTTAGCTTCTTTCTTTCTTTTGGAGACTGCTACGTCTTTGGATGTAGTAGTAAATGAAATATATATGGTAACTACTGCAAGCTTACTCCTCTTTAGAATATCAAGAACTTTTAGTGTTAGTTTTTTTTTAAATGGAGGGGTTTTATAAAAATTCATGGGTAGCAATGCATTGTGAAATATAACTCTCTGTATTCTATCAAGATCCTTTTAAAATTTCAAAATTATTAAGATAAATAATATAATGATATTTGGCACATTGCTCACCTTTTCTTGAGAGTTGAGCAGTCTACTTTTGAATTTAAATTGGTACTGAAATTCAGGATAATAACTGTTGACAATCATTATTATTTAGTCGGACTGGTTGAGTCAGTCGTCATGTTTACACTTTTACAGTATTTTGATATTGCTCACACAAATATTTTGATTGATTGATATTTAATTTTGGGTTCTGTATCTTGTTTTAATTTCTCTCATGGTTGTACTGGTTCATGAAATGACCAGACTTAAAGGGAGATAACTCTTTGTCAGTTTTTTCAGTTTGCTCAATTTATTTATAGGAAATGTTGAATCATTTGAATCAGTGATCTTATCTTTATTTATGAAATGTATTCACCTATTTATATTCATCACTTGCATTATATTTGTTTCTTATATCTATATTTATATTTGTTGTATGTGGCATTGAGCTTTATGCTATATATTTTTTGCTCTGAGAATAGTGAAATTCTTCATGTCGTTTTGGCCATGTTAAAGAAGGTGTATGACCTTCTGAGTTTTGATAATTCTTTTATACGATCTGATCAATGCATAATAAGAATCTTAATAGACTGTTTTATTTGAAGATCGCTAAACAAGTTTTCTAATCGTGTTGGTTTAAATTTAGCATTTTATGGGTGAATTTTGGTAGCCAGAGTTCTGTAATTTTTTTTTTTATATTTGAAAAAGATTTTTTTTCTCGTAGAAATTTTGATTTGTTTTCTTTATATGTCTGTGTTCATGTAAAAGCTCAGTATCTGAGGAAAGTTTTAAAGTCTGTTTTTGTTATATAATAGAGAAAAAACAAATAAAACTGCATACTCAGTGAAATCGTTATGTGTCATTTTTGCACAGTACTGTAGATGAACTCTGGCTATCAATAATATAAGTGCACTCATTAAAGATGATATCATTAGATTAAGGGAAATGTTTAGATACGGTTTGATATGTGAAATAATTGATATATTGATAGCCAGAGCTCAGTTTCAGTGTGCTGAGCTGAAAAAGGACTTTGCGTTTGCACAACAGGAATGTGAAGAGACTTGTATTTATGACAATAAGCCCAACAAAACAGATAAAGGATAGGGTGAAGCAAAAGTACTTACTAATGGTGTTGATATCAGAGCTAGGTCTGTCAGAGTTGAACTCGTAATTAAAGTTATGGTCTTTGAGAAAACGTAATTACAGTAGAACCCTGTTAATACGATTCTGGCTAAATATGATTAGGTATATTGTGATGTTTTTTCAAAACATCTGTGTACATTTACCTTGTTATTATGATGCCTAAGATGCTAAACCCCTAAATAAAGTCAAAATTCTGTCCAGTGTGAAAGTGTGAAGCACTCAATTTACATGTACCTGTTCTTTGTATAACTTGACCTGAAGAACTTGAAATTTGCACTAAAGTGGCACAGGAAGAGAGTTAGTATTGCTTCACTGAGACACACAACTCTTGGGGCTAGGACCATTAATCTGGGTACACATACTTCTCGTGCCAAGTGAAGAATGCCTTTTGTTTGTCAAAGGTTACGAACATAGGAGGAAAACATTGTAGGCCGGATACAGACTGAGCTATTGGGGCTAGGACTGTCAAACTTTGAACACCTACTCCTGCTAAGTGGAGGACATCTTTTGTTCTTCAAGGTCAAAGGTCAAGGCTGTAGTATAAATGGTTTTTTTTCGCGATAATCTAATTTTCGCTTTATTTTGCGAGTATTTTTGAATCTCAAACAATTGAATTCGCATAAACTTTACACCAACTCTGTTCCATATATTATTTCTCAAATATTACCAAGAATCGCAAACAAAGGAACACGCCAATAAAAAATAGCTGTGTTTTGGGGCAGATTCGCAAAATTTGTGATACGCAAAAAAACCCCGTTATACGGTAATAGCAACACAAAACTGCGAACATATAGTGATTTATGTACTCTGAAAGGTCCTGCTCATCATTTAGAGTTTCAGATCATAAAAGAACTCTCTTTTGTAAGATACATGTATTCAAATTAGATGCTGATGGATATTGATTGATATAGGCAGTTTGAATATAACTATATAAACTGATACTAGAAAGGATAATGTATCGGCACACATCAGCATTTACGCTCTTGTATTATCAATAGGAGGAATATCCTGATACAATTGATGAAGAATCAGAAACTGTCAATCAAAACAGTTCCCAGAATGCTTCAGGAACTACCAAGAGCAAACGGCAAAAAGAGGTAGAAAAGTTTCAGAGGGGGGAAATCCAAACCACTCAACAGCCTTCGGTGCTAAACTCGAGCCGCAATGTTCCGGCAGCCATGAGGAGCTCTTTTGTATTTGGGGTGAGTTCAGTCTAAGAATGAAATCTTTTGATGTCAGTTAAGGTGGCTCAGTAAATCTGGGAAAAGTTTCTCAAAACAGCACAAAATTATTTAATTATGAAAGATATGATGATATTTGATAAGTACATATATCAAAAAGGTGGAATTTTAGATGCAAAAACATGATTTTCAAAAATTAATTTCCGTAAATGTGAACAAAAGTCCCTGGCGGATCCAAGCTCAGGCCCTGCGATGTACCAGCCTGATGCTTTGCTTATTGAGCTATGATGATATGCTGCAAAGTCGATCAACGCAAACAATTTCACAAGGCATTTAATTCGCCATCTTGTGACCTTATTTGGTGTAGTGGGCTACCTTAATGCGTAGAGAGCATGAGGATTTTGCCATTAGGTTGCTGATATTAATGATCAGTAATGAACATTTTCAGCAAGTCGCTCCAGATGCTGACATATATGAGGTGACCAAAGAACAGGAACGTAAGCAATGGCTGAAAGACCTCGGTGAGTAACACAACAGTGACTCCATGGATTCGATAGAAACCGTTTGATGCTCCAAATGTAAACAGTCTCAATTATGATGATTTTGAAAATACCCTGACGTAGTTTGCTCTCGAATAATTTTCCACTTTCTGTTCTCTCAGATTTTGAATCAGCCATCAGTCAAAATATTAAATCATTTGATAAGATTTAATTATTATAATATATTGAAACTGCATCAAAAAATATAATCGAAAGTAAGAGCAACACACAATAATTTTTTTTATTTGAACTTGTGATTAATTAAATCATGTTTATGCAACCTAAAATTCAACAACAGAAAAACAGAGAGAAGAAAAACGAGAACAACAGATCAAAGATTTTGAGAGCACAAGGACAGGGACAAATACGTGGGCGGATAAATTTAGTAACGACTATCGACCGGCACGTCTCCCCGAGCAACAGCCGGAAACTGTGAGACGAGAAGACGTCGCTGCCGAGACGAATCGTATCAGCAGCGCCCCGGTTAACATCTCACAGACGCAGGAAGACGATGATGATAAGTTAGAATCTTAACCGTATATAGACACACAGTTGAACTTTGATATCTCGAACTCTGATATTTCGAATACCATGGTTATGTCGAACTGATTTGGAGGTCCCAATCACCTATTTTCGTAGTATTTTTACTCTCGATATCTCGAATTCACGGATATCTCAAACTTTTTTCTTGGTCCTATCGAGTTCAAGATAATGAAGTTCGACTGTATTTAATGTCAATAAAAGTTAACTGCTCACAGATACCAGAAAACTATGATGAAAAGTTAGAATCTAATCAGTGTATGAACATAGAAGTTTGCCCAATGAACAATGCTTACGAGTCTAATTGATTGTTGTTTGCAATTATATGTACATTTCTTCTTCTAGATTTCTAATTTCACAAGACACTCAAGCCTGTTTATTTGTCACATTTATGACAAGCTGAAAATCTTCAGCTTCAGTTAAAATTGCAGGAATATAATTTTATCATGAAACAAGTATTGACTGAATTATGATAAATCAGCATGGTATTTTTGTATTACGCCTGAATTGACTGATTTTGTGGTGTTGTAGGACTCACATTCGAGGGCAGAATGTTTACATGGATCCCGTTACAAAGAAAGAGTTGGAGGATAAACGACAGAGGCAGCTAGAACATCAGGTGGGTGGACTGGAATTAGTGCTTCAACGTTTTATAGAATTTTTATTCTGTTTCTGTGAGAATGAATTGTTTTAACTTTTTAAATATCTAGAACATGTGTAACTGGGCTTTTGTCTGCAGATTGCAAATTTCCCTCCTACTGTTTACTTGAGTAATACGTCCTTAGACTGGTTCAGATGTGGTACTACAGTGTAGGTATTCTATCTGTGATGACATACTTATGTACTGTGTTAAGGTATGCTTTTCAAAATCCTGTGTTCTGCTACAGTGATTATGTACTTCTGGTTTGCCATACAGTGAACCTGAGCATTTGCAAGGGTCATGCTGTGAATTGGAAAATTTTTGCCACATACCATAGGAGAAGATGTCCCAAAGAGAAGGACAGAAATGATGGGGGTGGGGTTAGTTCCTCCTCCCTCTCATTTTGTTCTCCTGTCTGGTCCCCCCCCCCCCCCCCCCCCCCCCCAATCACACCACAAAAATTTGTACCTGCAGAATAGCCCCAGTTATAAAGTATGCTAAATCCAAACAGTTCAAGCACACATGTAATTATAGCCTTTCATTGGGGATTACTGATATTGGCCAAAGAGTTGTAATCTTGTAATAATTAGTAAAGTAAAGAAGTTGTTTGTAATGTAGAGAGCAGTGATGGAACAAGTCCAAGAAAAACAAAGACAGAAACAACTGGAGCGTGAACGCAAGATCGCAGAGGATGCGGAGGAGGAGCGAAAACTACAGGCCGAGCGTGACCGACTGCAGAGGCAGTTCGAAATGGACCAAAACAAGCTGAAAGTCAGAGAGGTGAGCTCATTTCATCGGTTATAACACATCACCAAAACAAACTGAAAGTTAGAGAGGTGAGCTCATTTCATTGGTCGTAGCGCATCACCAAAACAAACTGAAAGTCAGAGAGGTGAGCTCATTTCATTGGTCGTAACACATCACAAAACTATATATACATGTATTTCTTGCGTTCAGAGCATTATTTAATATCGCTTTAAAATTTTCATTGGGTAAAATTTTGTTTTTTGAGAATGATTAAATGTTTGTGGGGAGCTAATTTTATGGTTAAAAAGTTGTTCTCCATTGTGGTTCAGTTCATTTTATTCATAGATAATTTAAATTTGTGGATTTTTCTATCACAAAAAGAGCAAAAATTAAATCCCTATGAACACTTTATATTTTTATAACAATCACACTCCAGTTATGAGGATATACTGGTTCACCTTTTTATGAGGGTAAACTGGTTCACCTTCCTCTGTTGCATATTTATGTTGTAATTTAACAGAGATGTTGAAATTTAAACAGTTTTAATCACATTTTCTTGGAAATGGCATCTTCTTGATGTGTGGTACTGGGTATTCTCTCTGTAATAACATGCCTATGTACCTTGTCAAAATCCTGGGTTCCTCTACAGAGATATGTATATCTGGTTCACCATACGGTAAACCTGAGTAAAAGCAAGGGCCATCGGGATGCTGTGAATTAATTTTTGCCTTATTGTGTTGAAAAATGATACTACTATTTCTAATAGCCCCGAGTTTTCTTGAGAGTTATATCCCTTTTAGTACAATTCAATAGAAAGTTTTAAAACAGGATGCAAAATTTTCTTAGCATTGGTGAGCACTAGATCAGACCATGTCTTATTGCAGGTACATGTGGGTACATTCATCCGGACATTGTTATTGTATCACTAATGTCATTCATGTCATTCTGTTACAGATGAAGCGGCTAGGACTATTGTTATTGTATCACTAATGCATTTCTGTTACAGATGAAGCGCAGGACTTTTGTTATTGTATACTCAATGTCATTCTGTTACCAGATTGAGGCAAAGCAATTTATTGCCAATGACATGTAACAGTGAATGCGGACATTGTATATTACTGATGTTAGTGCTGTTTACAGATGAAGCGCAGGACTTGTGTTATTCGTATCACAATTTCATTCTGTTACAGGAATGAAGCGGCAGGACTTTTTATTGGTAATCACTAATGTCATTCTGGTTACAGATGAAGCGGCAGGAAGCGTTGTGTATTAGTGTCACTAATGTTCATTCTGTTACAGATGAAGCGGGCAGGACGTTGTTGATTTATTAACTGATGTCGTTCTGTACGAGAATGAGCGGCAGGAATTGTTATTCGTGTCACTAATTGTCATTCTGTTATCAGATGAAGGGCAGGGAATTATTGTATGCACTAATGTCATTCTGTTCCAGATGAAGCGGCAGGACATTGGTATTGGTATCACTTAATGTCATTCTGTTACAGATGAAGCGGGCAGGACGTGTGTTATTGTATCACTAATGTCATTCTGTTACGATGAAAGCGGCAGGACATTGGTCATTCTTCGTTACGAATGAATGCGGCAGACGTTGTTATTGTGTGTCACAAATGCTATTCTGTGACAGATGAATCGGCAGCGGAACGTATGTTATTGTATCACTAATGCATCTGTTACAGATGTAAGCGGAGACATTGTTATTGGTGCACTAATGTCACTTTCTGTTAAGATGAGCGGCGGAATAATTGTATCACTAATTGTTCATCTGTTACAATGGAAGCGGCAGGGACGTTATGTATTACTGATGTTATTCTGTTACAAGATGAAGCGCAGGACATTGTTTATCGTTATTACATGATGTCATTCTGTTTACAGAATTAAGCGGCAGGGAAACGTTGGAACGTTTAAACGGCCATGGACAGGCTTCACCAGACGCGTTGAAGAGAGAAAATATTCAAGAGGATGCAGACCTGGAGCAGGCCGGCCATACACCACTCAAACTGAAGGCTCACCTGGCAGGTAATAAACCGACCAATCAGCATCATCCATTTCAGTCATGTGGCTCTCAAATACAACTCTGTATCTCTAGCATGTGTTTTGAACTATAATATGTCGGTACTCAGCAGTTCCTATCCTTATTGAAGGGGAATACATTTTGTTTGAGAATTTTTGTCCTATTTTAAGTTTTTTTAGTTGAATATTTAGAAAATTATTTGTGTGACTCGTGCAAAATCTATTGCTTGTTCAGCTCAAGATCCTTGGTTGAAGAGAACCACGAGAGAGAGGTATATTGGCCTGCGTTATCTGCATGATATTTTATCAAAAACATGTACTGAAACTTTTGCGCACGTTCGTAGAAAAATTTTAGATTTTTTTTCTATTAATGAATTATGTCTATTTATTCACTTTTTTGTAGTATTGGGCAAGTTGTACATGTATAATTAGGTGGGAATAGGACAAGTTATCATAACTAGCATGCAAACATGGGGGGGTAATACTAATACAATCTTAGCATAACAGACATTTAAAAAATTATAAGTACTAATATAACATTACTAGGTTGGTAGGAAAATACGATGGTAAGAGTGTGCAGGTATAAATAAATAAGGGATGCGAGAGAAAGCGAGAACTGAGAGGCCAAATAGAAATTAATCACTCTGTTTCTCAGAGACCGGCGCCCCTATAAGAATTTTGGCCGGGCGCTGGGGTTGTTGTATATTAGCTTTATCACAATAAAAAAATTAGCCCGCCGCCAACAATCGAACAAAAAATATGCAAAGAGTTAATCCCGAGAAAATGTGAAGAGGTTATCTTCCTCGTGAACCTGAGCGTTACTCGTGGGTGGTAGTTTGGAGGGGCTCGAGAGAGGTACCTCAGTCAATATTGTTTTTTTTTTATGTGCGTATCTTGAAGAATCATTGGTGTTGAAGTAATTCTCAATAAAAGGAAATAGACAAAATTTTAAATCTGATTACTTTCATTATTAATTTTTTAATGCAGAGGATTTCTTTAAACACAGAGAAATTTCCAGCTCAGCATTATGATTTTACGTTTCAATGTTTATGTTTCATCAGATTGATTGCGAATAACAATTTAAATTTATGGACTGTAGAATTATCAAGAAATACTTATAAATTGGGAATATGACGACATTAAATTAATGGTCACAAGAATATCTATTGCAGTCAGCTGTTAGTGGGGAAATTCGGAATGTGATGGTGGGTCACCCTTTACTGAATACTCAACAACATGATGCAGAGGCACCAATAGTATGACGAGTCAGCTTACAGCAGTACAAGGGCCCTGGAAATGACATGGTCTGAAAGAGTGGGTGGGAGTAGGTAGTCAGGGTGTGTGAAAGAGGTCGGATTGATGGAAAGTGCAGATAAAA
>CAJDSM010035651.1:0-17838 GCA_903981925.1 Ostrea lurida | reverse complement strand
AAATGACTGTACTTACTGAGAAGTTGATTATCTTTAAATGTTTGCACTAAAAGGACAACTACCCAGTACTACTCCGAACAGGTCACCTCAGTGACTCTTAAGTCATCTCAGTAACTCTTAAGTCATATTGCAGGAAATTTTCATGGTCCTAGTTTCACTAACCATGTTTCAAATGCTTCTAAAAGAGGTGCAGGTAATAATCTGCATGATATTTGCAAAAATGGGATACAGTGAATTCCATGTAATGCCATCATGCCATGCTCTTAACATTGCAACTAGCAGCTAGCCAAGCATCATGTCAACAACGTATTGCACAATAATATTCATTTCAATCAAGAAGCATTCACTTTATTGCATACATAAAGTGTAAACTACCTTTACATTTGGT
The DNA here is from genome assembly GCA_903981925.1 of Ostrea lurida. NCBI lineage: Eukaryota > Metazoa > Mollusca > Bivalvia > Ostreida > Ostreidae > Ostrea > Ostrea lurida. Next base: position 17,450 of record CAJDSM010035651.1, on the reverse strand, counting down.
CTGGCCTTTAAAGCTGCAAAAATGGCATAAATTTCAATTAACATGACTACACTCTTCATGAATTCAATTTACAGGAAAAATGTATTGGTGTGAGTTACCTTTAATCCTTCTTTTAGGGTCTCATACTGATCAGCTAAGTAAAAGGTTCTCCGATCTTCCAAAGCAATAAATAATTCATCTGGATACTTTTGCTTCCATTTAGTAAGAAAGTGTCCTTCAAAATCAGCCATGACACCATCTAGATCTACGAGAACAAGCAACTTCTTCTGAGCCAGAGAAGCAATGCTTCTTCTTCCCGCCATCCTGTGTTATATTTCTTCTGATAAGTAGTCCTGCAAAAGTCAACTGCAAGAAATTAGCTTTGTGATTACTAAAAGCTGCGACCTATTTTTGATAACAATATGCATTGTCATGTATGCCATTTTTTATTCCATAGTTCTACTAATATTTCCCTTGCAGTATTATTAATAGCTAGGTTTTCCGTTACAATTGCATGGTTACAGCTAATTAAGCTCTGCTTCAGCAGCGATTGGAAATTATGATAAAGGACCCCGATTGTCCCATGTCAGATGAATCCCTGGTTGGGGTCCAGGGGTCGAAGCTCCCAGAGCTCGTGGGTTCTTAACAGGGAGTTCAGCACGTCCCAGTAGACACAGAATTAATATTTCTTGCTATTACATGCATGAAAAATCTAGTAGAGATTACAAACTAGAAGAAAATGCATGCTTTTCTGTATAATTTTCTTGATTATTTTTTCCCTGAAACGAAAACTGTGATGACTATGTCTAACTCAATGGAAAGTTCATCTTGAAATATACATCTCAGTTTGGTAAAAAAACAAACTATCACTATGACCCGATTTTCAAATGCTGAAAGTTGTTTTTCTGAGCACTGTACAGGGACATTCATCTCCTAAAGCAGAATCAACCATGAAAATCCAGGTAAGAATAGGTCCTCAGTACTCCTTGTTTGTCGTAAAAGGCAACTAAATGGGGTGGTCCTTTGGATGAGACCACAAAAATAGAGATCCCGTGTCACAGCAGGTGTGGCAATGATACAGATCCCTCCTAGAATGAATAATCTTACTGTGACCTATTCTCTTTAAAGAAGTGGACAGGCATAGCCTACATCCAGGCTATGCCTATAGCCTGTCCACTTTCCTATTTAAAGAGAATAACAGTTAGTTCACAAAACCGGGTCCGGAGGACAACTATCATTTTAACGATAGAACATAAGCGCTGCATACGACCACAGACCTAAATTTTGCAGCCCTTCACCGGTATATGAGTGAAAGATTCTTGAGACTGAGAGGGACGTCAAACAATATTCAACCAACAGCAGTGGCCACTCAACTTTTGACCAATCTATATGAAACCCTTCCCATGTCATTTCTATTCTTTTTTCACTACAAACACCCCCTCCCTTACAAGTTCATAAAAGTTACCTGGTCTGGTGCAATGTGGTTCTATTCTGTTGCCAAAAAACCCCGTGTTTACATTTGCCGCTTATATCAAATAATAGATAACCTTAATGAGAATGTTCTGTTATAATAATCAACTACGCACAAAATCACTGTATTTTAAACAAAAAACGCTGAAACAAGAATATATTTACAAATGAATTACAAATTAAGTTGCCACAGCAATTATTTTTCAATGACCTTCACCCTCATATTGTATAGGATAGAAGGGGCGTGCAATATTTGGAGAAAACACACGTGAAAGTGTGAAAAGAATTTAATCATGCTTATAGTTGGGTTTGTCCTCACGTGGTGTCCTATAATATTTATTTTGTTATATCTGATCTTGAATTATATGGTACGAGGAAAGAAGTCCGTGTGTGTTGTTGTTCTGGGGGACATAGGACGCAGTCCACGCATGCAGTACCACGCGTCATCTTTTGGGGCAGAAGGGTTTTTCGTGGGTATAGTAGGTTATGGAGGTCTGTGTCACTTGGCTACGCCATTTTATGTATCTAGAAGTGAAAAAAGCTGAAAATACCTGTAATTAGTTATGCTTATATAGCATTGTATGCATCTCTCTCTCTCTCTCTCTCTCTCTCTCTCTCTCTCTCTCTCTCTCTCTCTCTCTCTCTCTCTCTCTCTCTCATCAAAGATATTCATGGGATTTTGCAGGTTCAATTCCACATTCTGCTGTAAGGAATTCAGAAAAAATTACAATTCATGAGCTATGGGAGCCCCCAGCATTCCTAAAGAGTCAGTCTTTTGTTGTAATAATAAATATGACAGTTTTCTTTTTTTCAAAATGATAAAACTACAGGGAAAACATTAAATTTGAAACTTTCAATAAAATAATTAAATATTCTTCAGTAATTTGAGGTACAATGTTTTTTTTACCTTTATCGTGTACTCAGGCATTAATAAATGTGAATTGAAATTCAATTATATTGATATTATTGATTTACAGCTGTACCTCGTCTACTGGGCTATGTTCTTAAGGTCTTGTTCCAGTGCTTTACCCTTGGTATAAAGTTATTACTTCTTCCCAAATTTGGATTAATATTACTACAGGTATGTAAACCCAATGATAACTTGGAATGTTTATCATTTTTTCTATACTTCAAAGTGACTATCTTAATTTTGATCTATTTTAGAACCCACCCTCTATTCCCACAATGGCTGTGTGCAGGGTTGTTTGTTTGTTGAGGGGAAGTAAACTACTTATTGATTGGCATAACTATGGCTACACAATCCTCAGTTTGTCTTTGAAAAATACCCATCCATTGGTCAAATTTTCCAATTGGTTTGTATTGTTTACTTTTACATTTACAAATATACTGACACCCCCATACCCAATAAAAAGAAAGAAATACATAGTTTGACCTACCATTGAGTCAAATGCTGTCTGATGTGTTTCATAGCCATTGTTAAGCCGTTTTTCACACACTGATTTGACTATGGATTGTTCGGTTTACTGATCAAGAATATGGGCTCACGGCGGGTGTGACCGGTCAACAGGGGATGCTTACTCTTCCTAGGCACCTGATCCCATCTCTGGTGTGTCCAGGGGTCCGTGTTTGCCCAACTCTTGTTTTTGTATTCTATTTTGGACTTACGAGATTGATCACTGTTCGTTATCTTTGCCTTGTACATAGTACAATTTAATATAAATCATTCTGCAAGTCTATAGAATGGCAGGTGCTAAGATGCTGTAGATGATGCTGTTGTGAATTGTTTACGAAAATAACAAATGGATGAAGCGATCATGTGCTACTGATGTCGAGCCTGGTCTGCCTGCTCTATGACAAGCAATTATTGATTCAACCATAATGTTGATATCTGCTTAAAGGCAAGATATGGTGCTTTATGCAACTTTGAAATATCTTGCAACTGAAACTTTGTAAGAAGAGTTTTCATAAAGTATATTCCCTTTTTGAAAAGCACAAATCAAATAAATATCTTATTGTAACATGTACTGGAATTTTCCATAATTGTATCCTCTTACTGCAAAATACTTTCATGTGTATCACATGTTCTTGTCCAATGCAAATGTAGAATTTGGAAACATTTTATAGCATAATCAATTCCTACCATGTAGGTATGAACATGCATTTGGAAGGATGTCCCACTTAAACATCTGTGTAACAAATGCGATGAAGAAAGATTTGGAAGAAAACTGGAAAATTAGGTATTTTACTTTTTAAAAACTCCACCCAGTTCATGTAATTAAATGTTCATTCTCTATTGATAAAATTCCTGAATGTTATTCTTGAAGGTGTATACATGTCTTGTTCTCCATTCTTTAGAGCTGAGACACTGTATGACAGACCAGCGGAAATGTTCCAGTGTACATCACTCCCAGAAGCTCACCAGCTGTTTTTAAAACTCTCACAACAATATGAAGTGTTCACTAACAGGTCGGTGTAAAGTGAAGGTGTGTTTGTGACATTAGACTTGGTAGATACTATACGAAGTGTATACTCAATCAATGTCATGTTATATTTGTATGACAGAGATTTACAAAACAGTACAGTCTTTACAACACAGACAGAGGATGGAAAGGTGACATGGCTGAAGGACAGACCAGCACTAATTATAAGCAGTACCAGCTGGACAGGTCAGGAGCCCCCCCCCCCCCCCCCCAAACAAAATAAAGATTTTTTTTTTTAAATGTTGCAATTTCTGTTGTGCAGTTTGTTGCATTATTATCCTTAAAACTACCACTCTTTAGGTATGATCTGAAACGAGCTCTTTCTGGTTCCAAACAGTTAAAAGGAAATATAGTAGGTCTTGTACAGTATTTTTATAGTTGTGTACTCGTGCAATAGCTGTAGATATAAATATACTTTTCATTTACAGAGGATGAAGATTTTGGAATCCTTTTATCTGCATTAACAGGTATGTTTGCTTTGCGGTTCATTAACATGAATGTAACTTATGGCATAGCTGACAATGAGGCTGCATGTTTTAAGTGTAAAGTTATGGTAAGATATTTATTTGCTTTACAGAGTATGATGAAGACCAGAAGGAAGACCATTCTCTTCCACCGTTAATATGTGTGATTACAGGTACCTAAATTAGATATAGCATCTCCAGGGAATAAATGAATATATTTCTGGATTACATGAAGACTATTTATTAACAAAGTTTACATGTTTTGAGGTTTTGTACTTTGAATATGCAAATAAAAACTATACTCTTCTATCTATAAATCTGCATGTTAAGTGATATGAAACATTTTACTTTCTTCAGGAAAAGGACCTCAGAAAGAATTTTATAGATCCAAAATAGAAAATCACAATTGGAATGGGGTCAAGTTTTGTCTGCCTTGGTTGGAAGCACAGGACTATCCTAAACTTTTAGGTATATACTTCACAAATTTATTTTTCTTCAGCTCATAACTTTAGGTTTATACTTTACAAATTTATTTTTCTTCAGCTTACAACAAACAGCAAACCAATCTAAGTTTGTAATTTCATTAGAACAAATCATTGCTTCATGTAATCCTGTTTCCTTGACTGGAATGATTTTAGTGCGAGTTATCTCCCTTGACAGGAGCTGCTGACCTAGGAATTTGTCTCCATACTTCCTCAAGTGGCCTTGACCTCCCAATGAAGGTGGTGGACATGTTTGGTTGTGGTATCCCAGTCTGTGCACTCAGATTTAATTGGTACGGGAATGAAATGTCATGGAACATAAATTATAAATAAAACATTAAAAATATCTGAAATTTTTACAGCTAGATCCTCACCTTCATGCATGAACGCAATTTTTCACCCGAGTAACATCTTTTTTCAGCATATCTGAATTGGTGAAAGATGGACAAAATGGGTTGCTCTTTCAGGACTCACAAGAACTCTGTCAACAACTTAAGGTAAGGTAGAAAGTCCTATTCTCCTTTCATGGCCTTAATTCCTACTCTGAATAGACATTGCTTATTTCACACATACCAATGAAGTTTGCTTACCTGAATTTGACTTGCCAGTACTTTATTTGTAGACTTTAATGGTGGACTATAAAGGAGGAAAGACAAAGTTGTCGCTGATGAAACGTAACTTGGAACAATTTCAAAAGCTACGGTGGCATGAATCTTGGAAAAATGTTGTATTGCAAATGATAGAGCATGAATAAAATCTGATTGAGTATAGTTAACACAAGAGGTACTGTGAGCAATACTCACTAAGAATACCCCATACTTGCCCCAATCCCCCAAATCGTTAAAGAATTCTAAATGGAAACTGTATAGCTACTTTAATGTCCAATAAGGACCTTTGGATCCCAAATTCAATAGAGAACATCTTTGACCCCTGGGTAATTCATATGTCGTCTTTGACCCTTAGGTAGTTCATATATATAAGACATGGTGACTCTAGGCGGAAAACATAACACCCTAAAGCCCGGAAACCATATTGCTACTTCAATGTCCAGTGCACTTGAGCTTTTGACCCCATATTCGATAGAGAGCGTCTTCGTCACAAGAAGTCCATATGTATGATATGGCGACTCAAGGTAGAAAGAGCCCAAAAATCATTGCTACTTGGATGCCCAGTGCGCACAATCTGTTGACCCCAAATTTGATAAGGAACATCTTCATCCCATGGGTAGTCAATATTATTCAAATGTTGACTCTAGGTGGAAAGTGTAACACTTGGGAGCCCGGAAACCATTGCATCTACAGTTGGAATCATGAATGGTCAACTCAATTTCAGTATAATAACTCCCAGCCCCAACTTTGTTGCAGATGTTTAATAAGATGAAACTATGAGAATACTGAAAGAAACTGAAACATCCCTATGAAATACTACCACGTATTTATACTTTAGTTCAACCGAGCCGAAAGCAAAAGTTAGCTTATGCTATTAAATGGCTTTTAAGTGGATGATGGGCATAGACTTTCTAGAATTTGTGCCACAGAAACCTTTAAATGAAGCAAGATGATTAAATCTTGTTTCAAGAACCAATGGAATACAATATGCAAGCTTTTGCATGAAATCTGGGCCACAATAGGGTTTTAAAAATAAAGTTTAAAATATCTAAAAAGTCTTAGAAATATCCTTCCATTAAACACATACAAATGTCAGAATCCCCATGTACTGTAATTCATGTTTATTCAAATCATGTCTCCTTGGGGTAGAATGGTTGATATATAGGAAGCATTTCTTAAAAATAAAGGCATTTACTTTGTTGTGTTCACATTCTGCATTAGGAGGATGTAGCATATCACATTGTAACAGTAACTGAAATTGATAGCTTATTCAACATTGGCATTATGCCTCTCCCAAAATTCCATTAACCTTTCAACACTTCTATAATTGGGGTTATCCCATTTCCCCAGCTCAGCAGAACCACACAAGACAATGAAAGTTATATCTGGACACTTGTGCGCTGACTTTGTAACAATGTACATTGTAGTCATGCTGTATATACATGGAGTTTGATAAAATATATAAAAATATCACCCGTGTTGTCTCTGAAGTGAAGAAAAATTACAGAGGAAATCAAGCCACAAATGTTTAATTTTGTCTAAATGATATGCAAGCATATTGATCCGATTTTGTTTCAAGTATGTTTAAACAATAACCCAATGAGCTGTGGGGCAACAACTAGAAATACTGGGAGTATTGTATTGTTTATTTCCCAAAAGCAATACTGCTTATATGGTCACTGAAGCTTGAACAAAGAAGATATGGCCCGGACACAAATCCACGCTAAAAAACCTACAAGTTTGACCTTGAGATCAAGGTTATACACAGGTCATGAATGCGACACATTCTCTCAAGGCGATACATCGTCTCATGGTAATGCACCTAAACGTCAAATATAATCTAAGCTAGAAAATTATACCTTTGATCTTAAGGTCAAAGTAATACATAGGTCACGAATGTATGTGACACATACACCCATATGCTAGATATGGTATACCTATTAAAGTCAAAGAACAAAAAAGTTATGGCCTGGACACCAATCTGCACACACATACACGGACAGAGTACATGACATATCGTTTCTTGGTGATGCATCCATGTGCGATTAATATAGAATGCCTATGGCAAAGAACAAAGAAGTTATGGCCCGGACACGAATTTATGTTAAAAAACTTATAATTTTGAGGTCAAAGACATGAATATACGCGACACATCGTCTCATAATGATACACTCATGGGCCAAATATGGTATGCATACCTCAAAGAACAAAGAAGTTATGATCCGGACACGAATCTGCACAGATAGACAGAGTGATTCCTATCCCCCCCCCAACTAAAAGTGAGTCTGACTATCATTAGGCGAGTGTTTCTAAGCCTGTGTTCCATTCAAGACACCTGGTGAAACATCTAAAACTTGTGCACATACATCTACAGTATGCTTTACTGACTTGTAGTCGATTTCTTTACAAAATCCTGTACACATGGTAGTTTCCTAGTGAAGGAAAAAAGAGAGATGAATCAGTATTTATGGTTTATTCATCATGAAAATATAAAAAAAAATATATGTCAGAAATATGATATAGGAATATTTTTGATATGTAAATTGTATACAAAATGATATGTAATTATACAGAGAGTAAATGTGATTGCACATACATTACGACTACATACACAAATTGGGTGAGGCTTGTGAGATTTTGATTTTATCTGGAAATGAACACTGAACTGTAGTCTCTGTTTATAAGCTGGTAGTGTCAATATAAATAAGTCTCCAATACAGGTTATCCTCTAGGTGACTAGTCCAGTAACTAAGGACAATTTAAGCCAATGTTCAAATCATTTAAGTTTGGTAAAAATTGACTAAATCAGATCAAGACAGTGAGATTCCCTGGGTATAAATAAAGAGCTCCTTCAGATCACATGTCAGTAAGATATAAAGGGTTAATCTATCAATATAACATATACTTGATCATATTATGCCACCTCTGGGACACATATACATGTAATTAAGTTTCACGCAATATAATTCAGCAGCTTAATTAATAACCAGCATCTTTACAATATCGTATAAAGTTAGTAATTCTTGATGCAATGTCATACATTAGCATTTTTGCTTAGACGGATACAAATTTTTCAGTTCAAAACAAAAATCGGGAATATTGTATTTGAAAAATTAATCTATAATAATTGTATGTATTTTCCATAATATCTGTACAAAACAAGAAGAAAAAAAAACACCAGTTATTTACAAGGCATAACAAACATTGCATATCATGATATAAACTGAATCAAACTACAGCAGCATTTGTTTACAATTTACAGAATGGGGAAATTTATATGAAAATATAGAACAGAATCTCCAGACATATATTTCCTATACATGTTTTGATTTGGTTTCCATTTCAGACTTTTCTAACTACCTGATTTTGCAGACTTGAAATATAGCGCTCTGAATACATAAATTTGATCGATGAAGTTAAAATTCTGTATTGGTCCTATATTATATTTCCTATACTCTCCATTATAGATGCACGGTAGGGTAAGCCTGTGAAATCACATTGTACTGCTGAAGCACATAAATATATCACAGAGTCCAATAATAAGTTTGGTTCTCAACAGTTCTGTACAGAGTAGACAATATCGGGTCAACAAAGACATCAATCACAGTCAGTGGTATCGTTGTAGGCTCATCTTGTCACTTGGCCTCTTTTTGTGTCGATTTATAACCTGCATGTATTGTCCTATCAAATTCGAAATATCTGATCCCTGCAATGAAAGGAAAAAATATTTGTGAACTGAGAAGAATACTTTATACAAGCCTGAAGGGTTTTAATTTCATGGGGCTAAAATTTCATTGATATTTTTTGTTCAGTATTTACGGGTAACAATGGTTTAAACTTTAGCAAATAATAGATAAACTGAGCTAGAATCTCTGAACAGCACTTTGCGATAGTTTTATTTTCGCGATCGTTGATATAATTGGGAATATAGCGTAAATAAAACCCAAGCGAATGTTTCCCCCTTTACAGTAATATAAAGGTTTTGACTATATAATACTTTTGTCTGTACACATACCTGATTTGTTTCAATCCTCACAATTTTCTGCACCATTAAATTTCCCAACTTCATGTCCAGGTAATTGTCGCCATTATCACTTCGATAACGGCGCGTTGACAACACTTCACTGAACGTATACTTGAGAATTGTTTCCTACAAAGTGAAAAACTTGAGAATATGAAATATTTCCATATGTATAAGAAAATCTCGAACCGATTTTATAGTTTTAAAATGATACTGATTTGAATTGAGATCTACCAATACTAACATGTGTATCTAAGCTGAGGAAATGGATGCCATGTTTATTGACGGCCAAAATGCACTCTCCTTTTATAACTGGCTGCGTTGGGGGATTCTGTAAATAGAAAATTTCAGTTATCTGCGAAAAACTATAAACATCGAACATTTAAAAGCCCTCAGTAATGTTCTACAATCTTACCCTTATACTGAAAAATGTGGATCCAAATAAAGGCCAGCGCGAAAGAATATCTGTAAAAAAAAATAAAATATGTTTTAAACGCTTCGTCAAAATTTTCCTAATTTATTTTAAAGTTGGAGATTATTTAGATGTACAAGATGTTGCTCCTGATTAGTGATGGATTTTGTACTTGCCTACAAATTTAGCTTTACAATTTAGTGGACTTCTACGCATAACATCCTGCATGTTGGCATGGATTCTGTTTAGCCATCTCTGTTGATGATAATCTGGCATTTTACGGACTGTCTCAGGAATTAGGTAAGGCAAGTCTTTTCTACAATTAAAAGTGATTCAAGGATGTACATGTATTACAGTATGGAATAGATCCCTTCCCATTGAATTAACATCAGTTTGTGTGTGTTGTTCACACTTTATGAATCCCACTTACGTGGTAGGCATTCCCACTCTGTCATACCCTCGGTGTAGTAGAGCTCCCAGAGCAGCAATGTCTTCCTACAAAATTAATCATCACTTGTTGAACTTCAATACAGACAAGACAATTCTGGATATTATCATTATGATTTTCAAGCACTTTCATGCTTATTGTACAGAATATACACCAATAAATGTCAAAATCTCTCCTGTCAATTCAAGTTTTCACTACAATTAGGTTGCTATTGAAAAAAGTTCCATGATCCTGGGTAATAATCTTTACAGGTTTGTTTTGAGAATTTCAGGCTATGGTTATTCTGATTTATTTTTAGACCACTACTCCAACAAACTTTCACATCACATTGTATGACATATACATGGGGGAAAACACATTTAAAACTGATTTCAATATTCAAAATATCAGGATATATGTGGACCAGTGTACCGATCATCACGATGACCTAAGCAATCCTTCTTTAAGAACCACCACCAGACCTCAATATAGTCCGGGAGACTCTGGAAAACATGAGTTCAGTGTAGACAATGTTGTCTGTGGACCCGCAGAGGGTAGTACCAGACAGTTCGCTGGAAAGACAAGGTCATAACCGAGAGTTGTTCCGGTGCAGGTCTGCGCTTACATCTAGGACGTTACTCCTCAGGCTGTCAACCGACTAAACACCGGGGTACCATCATTTCATCTTCTGAAAAGTACCAAATATATATAGAGTATATGAGAAATGAATCTTACATTTAGTCTTTGGGTGATGAGGTACACTGAATGTCTTTGGAGGTAGAACTGCATCAATGCGCATAGCGCATTGATAAAAAGCTTTACCGTCTAAAATCTTAGTAATGCAAGGTAATTTGATTGACAAAAACACAAATAAAATGTCCCAAATTGTCATGAGAAAAAAACTTTTCCGCTTACTTGTTCTTAAGAAAAGAGTATATTCCAAGCAGTAATATTCCTCCATTTCCACACTGTCGTTGATGTTCAACCTAACACAAATTTCTTCTACAGCATCTCTGACAACCTACAGAAAATGAGAGAAAATTTATAACATCCTTTTTTTCGGCATGTAATGCCCAGCATTACCATGACAGAGTGAAACCAGAAATACAAAGGCATCTAGGGGAAAAACCTGAACCATTCCTTCCTTTTCACAACCACTGTATATGAATGGAAATCTTTTTGATATTCTGCCATTCTACAAATAAAACAAACCCATTTGGTGAACATGATGGAATAAGGAGAAGAATTATTGATGAATGTATATTTATTCAACATTGGACGCTTACAGCCAGAGCTTCGACTTCCTCATGAAGTGGAACATTTTTGCGTCCTCCATATTTGAATGTTTTTCTAAGATTTTGCAGACAGATGGATGCTGCCCCACTGTAGGTTCTGGTAGGGTCTGAAGCAGTGTTTTCCAGGTATTTAAACAGGTATGGTCTCAGAGCCTCCGTGCAATCACAATAACATGCCACAATAGCGAACAATCGCCATCCCATAATGCAACTCTTCCTGCAGTGAGAAACGAGGAAATTATCTTAAGTTTTCAACAACATGCATTTTCATACAGTGATTAAGAAAATATAGTAAGACTTCTTGAATTTATCCTATCATTAAACTATGCTCTCCAAACCTAGTTTAGGAACATTTGTATCTTGTTTCTTATTATTTTTCTCCAGCACTCTTTTCTCCAGATCTCAGAAATTACACAAGGCATTAAGGTGGAACCTTTTTAGGATGGTCATGACTCATATAGCATCTCTAGATGTGCAGAAAGAATGCCATTTTGTCTGAACATGCATGCTTGTGCATTGGATTTTTGGTATTGTATACTACGTACCTTTAGAATCTGTCTAAATTTTTGCTTTTCAATGAAATTGTTTGAGATTTATGTCCTATGATAATTCTATTTACTTGATTAGCATGGTAAAAATCACCAAACTGCATGCGCATGCGTGCTTTATTTTGATTGGATAATATTAAACCATCAATAAAAAGGAATGAACTGATATCCATAACACTGGTAGATGATATAAATATCTATAGATTGGTATGCTAAAAAATGCAAATGCCCATACATGTGCATTGTCTTTTGAAGTTGTCATTCTTTGATTAACTACAATCTTTTTGTTTTTCCTTTTATTGACCATAACCTTTGTGATGTAAATGTACAATATCTTCGTAACCCTTACTGTCCACTGTGTTCAAAATCACATTGTCTTTATATTCTTGCACATGCTAAATTCTGATTGACAACTCTAAAATCATAACTTTCTAATGATGGAAACATTTTTCACTTGATTTAATTTATAAACCAAAATTTAATAAATATTGACATCACCTTACATACACTGTAATCATTTAATTTCATGGGTTTAAAATTTCGTGGTTTTGAACTGTATGAATGATTGAATGTACATTGGGGTTTTTTTTTCTGGGGGTGGGGGACCTATTTTGGACTCAATCGTTCTTCATTTTTCATTGAAATCTTTTGAACTTTATCTTGAATTTTTATATCAAGACTTGTAACAATGATATGGTCAAATTACTATCATGTGCATACACCAGAGCTGTTTTTGGATCAGATGATATTTAAACTTACCAGTATTTCACAGATTTATTTCTTAATGAAATGGTTTTGAGAGTTGTGACACATGTATTGAAATACTTCACTTAGTGGCGCATTGTTGAAATCGATGTGGTGCATACAAGCATGCTTACAGTTACTTTTGATTGGACAGTATTCAAAACTTATATAAATTTCTTGGTTGAAAAAATATACTCTATATATGTATAGAATAGAGTAAATTTAGAATAGATTTAAAGAAACCAATCTGGGACCCTTAAAAGCGGACAAGTCAAGTGCAACATACAAAAGAAGATCAAAATTGATAGTAACAAAATGATAAAGACAAAGCAAAAATAAATTATCTGAAGACACTTGACCGATTGGCATGGTGAAAGTTACTAACCAGGAAGTGCATGTTGAATTGATTTGGATAATGCTTTAACTTACATTGCTCTTCAATGAATGAAGGAAATATATAAGGTGAATTTTTTTATTGTACATAATGTGTATGGAACAATTCAATGAACCTTACCAAAGCAAATGGCTTCACTTTTAAATGGGGAATGCTTGGGGAACAAGCCCCAATACAATTAGCATTAGTTTTCATTGAAATAGTAGATAAGATACAATTTATAGATTTCTAATTGTCTATTAAAAAAGGTGCTTAAAGTAGAGATTTCACACAAAACTGTGGAAAACTTCAGGTTTGAACTTACGGCTTCATGCTTCTGTTACTGGTGGTCTGTTTGCACAGCTGACAGTAAACTTCGTCTCGTAATTCTGGATATTTGTGGCAAGTCTGGTAGAAATAGGAAATGATTTAGTACATCATTTACCAAGTATATCATAGGGCACATAAAGAAAGCATAGATTACATGTACTTATAATATTTTACCGTATATACTCGCCTATAAGTCGTTATTGGCGAGTAAATTTTTGTCCAAAAGTCTATATCCGACTTATAGGCGAGTCATAAGAGTTCAGTATTTTTCAGACGGCAAAATGTAGCAATTTTTCAAACAACGACGATGATTATCACGATCATCGTACAGACAAATTAGTCTGACATAGAAATTCATTAAATTTGCACGTAAAATTCAAGAATGAGCTTATTTTGATTATTTTATCTAATTTAACATTGTATATTTATATATTTTGCAAAATTATTCACACGCCGAGAACTACGGTAATTTGTTCAACAACTCTACTTACGGAACTAACTCGATCGTATATCAGTAAAAGTGAATTGTGAACCCGACTGAATATTGAAATATGCTGGCTAAAAAAAAATTATAATAGATTTAATATTGCTATACACTTACGATATATTGCAAAAAGATTATCAGTCGTGGCTATTAAATTAAAACTCAATTGGTCCCATGTGCAGTTTTCCCGAGGCGCTTGCCACTAAGTAAACACGGGGCAGGTACGGATAATTAGGAGACAATAATATTTAGTAGACGAGTCGGGGATCAAGAGATCAATGCTTGAGTTAACACCCCGAACACAGATATGGCTTTGACGTTGAGCACCTCATAATTATTCGCTCTAATAAAGATTTGTATACCTTGGTATTCGATGTTTTAATAAATACAGACAAGGGGTGTAACTCTTACAAAGAAACTAAACAAACGAGCTTTACGAAGTTTGTTGAAAAGAGAGGTTAAAAATATCGATTTTTATATAAACAACGATGGCAAAATCAGTGAATATTTTATTTGAAATTGTCAACCGATTCTGGCAAAAGCTGTACCGACTTATAGGCGGTCAATGGCAAAATCCTCCAAAATGATCTAAAAAAACACAACCGACTTATAGTGAACCGACTTATAGGCGAGTATATACGGTACTGTTATTTTACCAATTCAAATATTATAGAAGAAGCAATACTGTGGTTTCACCAGTTTTCACAGACATCAAATTTGATGGATTTGTCCAAAAATACAATTTCACGGATATATGTACATGTATATACATGTAATTTCAATTTATTAATTAGCAAAATTTGTACTGTGTTGATCCAGTGATTTCATGTTTTGCATACAGTCGAACCTCGTTACCTCGAGCTCGATGGACCAAACAAAGTTCAAGATCTCCGTGAATTTGAGATATCCAGGGTAAATAATAATGATGAAAATAGGTAGTTTGGACCTCAAAATCAGTTCGACATAACCATGGTATTCGATATATCAGAGTTCAAGATACCGAAGTTCAACTGTATCTATAATCAACTAAAATTGATAAAATCAAAATACTTCGATAATCCTTACTTTGAGAAGTTTGAGAGCACAGTCTACTTCATTCTGGCTAGATCCCATTGGATAATCTCCCATAAACTTCATTATACCTGTAATCAACAGAGCCAATAAAGAAGTATTCACACCACAGAACATGACATCCAAATGACTACCATAGACTCTTCATTACAGATAGATATTGTATGTATGTATAACAAACTTGTCTATCATCACCACCAGGAGATCGTCTAATAAACCACACAAGAAACACTCCAAAGATAATTTGTTCAACTCTGCTTGCTGTAGTTTTAGTAAAGAGGCCTGAATTGGGGACTGAAAAGAAATAAATGACCTTTCATAATGACACAAATATGATACGAAATTTAAATTGACCAAAAGTGTTGATGATTTTCGATCCCCATGTCATCATTTAACAAACCGATGACCTTCACCTACCCGAGTCCACTTGACCAGTTCAGCCTGCTCTCTCCACGTCCAGTCTGCATTACCTACACACAATCCACAAAATAAATCAGCACAGTTTTTTTTTCAAAGAAATAGAATTTAAAAAAAAAGAAGAAGAAATTCCAGGAAATAAACAATTTGCATTTAAACATCAGAATTTCGGATTACCGTAATTATGAAAACAGCTATATAAGTATATGCTTTAACAGCAAAATTTCAATTTACAATTGTTAAAATTGACAGGCATATGATCATTAATTATCGCACATATACATTGTACTAGCATCTTGATAGGTTATAATTACGTTTTTAACTTATTTTGGCAAATTGAGTATAATGTTATGTTGACGTCAGAATGTAACTTCTGATCTTGCTATGCGCAGAAGCATTTGGAAAATACAACAGTTTTACAGTTACATC
The DNA here is from genome assembly GCA_903981925.1 of Ostrea lurida. Classification (NCBI taxonomy): domain Eukaryota; kingdom Metazoa; phylum Mollusca; class Bivalvia; order Ostreida; family Ostreidae; genus Ostrea; species Ostrea lurida. The sequence continues at coordinate 1,455 of CAJDSM010035651.1, read as the reverse complement.
GAACAGTAATACATTGATATATAAATATAGTAACTTTAATACAGTGGTTACGAGATTTTCATTCACAACAAGCATGCAAGATTGTACATGTATAAATTTTTACTTCACATTCAAAACTCATTGTTCTACAGTATTAGTGAGGTTTAATAAAACAAGCCAAGCATCACCCGCCTTCACCTCTCTTGAGTTTATCGTGATCCATGCTACGCAGTTTGAGGCTTTCGATCATTTTAATGGTGCCTCGTATTGAACCATCCTCCTTCCTCATCATCACGTACCTAAATATGGAGGGCATAAATAGTCAAATCGTGCAGAATGACAATAATGCAAGACAGTTAGAGGAAATTCTGGGAAAACATAGAATACAACAGCCATTATTCTCTAAAGCATGATCATTCAAATCTTGTCAAATGATCACGTACAACAACATGTTAGTAATAAAATACAAAAGCATGCTTTATAGAAACATTGCTTGAGCAAAGACAAAAAGCTGCAAGTAAAACTACGTCTGGAACCTCCCCAGTTTGAATAAATAACAAGCAACGTTTCTCCCTCTGATAAATATGAAACCTAAATACATGGACTGGTGTATACAGAACAGAGTAACATGCCGTCATGCAAGTCCTGATACTGCCTGCATTGTTTACCTGGTTTATACTTGACTAAATCCCGTCTGTTGCTGTAACACATCAATAAATAGTGTCAAAAAGTCAGCACAATTTCCAAAACTACCACACACACTTTTATATTACTTACCCAGTCGTGCTGCTAGGTACGCTCGGAATTTGAGGCCTTTGTGAAAATTCAAAGCAGTACTTAGCTGAATAGGCATGCAAGTAAAATATGTTTTCTAATTCACTTAACTTTGATACTATAACCTTCTGGCAAGAAACATGAAGTATATTTACTTTTGAACTGACTCTCTGAAATGCAGCAGGGCGAATTCCATCATGGAGAATTTGCCATCCTGAATTGCGGTGCCTTGGCTAGTCTCACTTCTGTTGTCCGCATAACCATCCTGGTAATACAAATCAACCACAAAATGTTACAAAATATCGTAAAAGACTCTTCAAAAATTGTGTAAACAACATACTGTGGAATCAACTGATATCATGAGATTTAATTTTCATGGATTTCATGGGTCTTCCAATCCCACAAATTAAACCCACAACAAAATACACATCAATGTTCATGATATTACAACCCAACAAATATGTAAAATCTTGACAATACACGAAAATTGTCCCCCATAAATTTAACGAACTCCACAGTATCTCAAAGATAAAATCATGAACTACTGAACACATCTATAAAATCACTAGTAATTCTAAGTACAGAACCATAAAAAATCCTACTCAATTTTCCTGGAAAATTGAACCTGTATTCATAGGAAGGCAGAGTTGGCGAAATTTTTTTTAGAGCTAAAAAAATCTGTCGGACAGTGTCCTACCAATT
>CAJDSM010035649.1:0-14749 GCA_903981925.1 Ostrea lurida | reverse complement strand
CCGTTTTTTCTCATATTCATACATTTCCAAGGACCAGGTATATACCAACATGGTACATTACGAAAATATTTCAACTACGGGTATTGTTTATATTCTGCCTACAAAAACGAATTCTGATCTATGATTATTTTTTGTCCGGTTCATGAAAAAGGGCATCCATGAATACAGTTATAATTGGAAGATGGGGTTTGCCGTTTCTGGTACCGAGATTATACAGATTGGAATTGGTCTTATCGGAATCCGTTTCATTGGTTGGTACCTATGTTTATTTTACTTGGAAATTGATGGTTGTTTACTGTTATTGTGGTACCGAGTTATACACTTGGAAATGTGCCGTTCATTATAGAATAACCAGTTATACATTGGAAATAGGGCCCCGTTATGCATTGGAGGTACCATTATACATTTGAAATAGGTTGCCGTCTTGGTACCAAGTTATACATGTTTATAAGGAACCAAAGCCACCTTTTGGTAGTTGATCGTAGCACTGACTCGGATAGTTGCCTGCTTTGTTTTCATCTGTTGACCTCTTTGTCGCTGCAATCTGCCAAGACCATCTTCCTGTTTCCTCACTCGATTTTCTGTAGGCTTTTTTTTCTGTTCTCTGACATTGTCTTGTTTACCCGCTTTCCGTAACACATAGTTAGTATCTATTTCATGCTATTAAATTTGCTTACAAAATGAATTGGAAACAGATAATTTTTGACCTGAATTTCAGCTTCAGCTTTTCTCCCGTTTCTTCTATCACTTTCTCCAGCCTCACCGTCTTTCCTTCTCTTTGCCATTGATTAAATCTAACATACTTAGTTTTTACGCTACGCATACCTAGATTACAACGAATTTTAAAAAACATCTTACTAGTGTATTACAATCATCTTTGCGCTAATTCTTGCAGGTTTTGTTCTGTTCTTTAATTATGAGTACTGCATATTTTTCCAACTACAAAGTCTTAAGTGACAACTTTATTATAATCAGGTCTGCACATCAGTCTGTTTCTAGTCACAAAACGTATTTAAGTTTAATGTCTTATGTTCATAACATCTGGCCCATCGGATCTGTCTTGTATACAAGGAATTTTTAATGATTCATATATGTCAGAGTCTCCGGCTCCATCAGTCCTGTCTGTTACAAGAAATTTTAATTGAGTTTCAATATTATACCAGGTCGCTCTCATCAGGTCTCGTCTGTTTATCAGAACAGTTGTAGTATTCTTATATTCAGGTCCGTCCATCAGTCTGTCTGCTACACTTTCCTGACATTGAACCTCCTTTTACATTTTTTAAAAGACATAATAACCGTGGATATGCTATTTGAGCTACTCTGTTTGCTCCTGTTGAGATAACCTGTTAAACACATGGTAGAGAGAGAGAGAGGACAGAGAGATAGGGGGGGGGGTACCTTGGATTTGCTGTTTGATCCGCTCCGTTTGCTCCTGTTGAAGTTGGCGGATTTCACTGACGAGGCCGACACATTTCTCCGTAAGTCACTCTCTCTTGATCCTTCCAAAGACTCTTTTAACGTCATTTTTCCCAGACTCACAAGGTCATCAGAGAGTTGTGATTCCTGGGTTGTCATGTTTGTTTCTTCAATGATGACAATCTTTCTACTCCATAACCATAGCTGTAAAATAAAAAAAGCATCAAAGCAGTATAGACAATCTGTTGATTGGCTATTTGACAGGTAGATATCATTTAGTGGTGCCTTGGCCAGTCTGAAAACAAACACAATACCTTTGCCATGGATTTGGCAAACAAGAGGCCCATGGGCCGCAACACTCACCTAAGTCACCTTCACTACGCTCTTCTTCATTCACCCATGGGGTTATGACTTAATTTGAATTGAAAAACTATATACCAAATTATAAAATGATTAGAAGGGTTTTAAAAAAGTTAAACTTTAATGCACAAATGATGCTGCTGAATGCAAATAGGGTACCCCCACCCACCCACCCACCCCTTTTTAAATGAACTGAAATCAGCATTACCTCAGAATTGGTATAACTAATCATGGTCCTACTGGTCTTGAGATTTTTATCCATATTTTTCCCTGTAAAAAAAAAATTGTGCCCCTACTGTCACCCCATCCAACCCCTCGGGGCTTAATTTGATTGATTGATTAATTATTTGTTTGTTTTTCGTCCCATTGGTACGAAAATACACATTTATAGTGTCATGTACCGTAACCGGAAGAAGAAGAAGAATATTTCACTCATATTGAGATGTCACCATTGCCGGTAAAGGGCTGTAAATTTAGACCTATGCTTAGCACTTATGGCTTTTAGCACTTTCAATTAGCAGTGAAAGTTCTTTTATGTACCACACCTGCTGTGACAAGGGACCTCCATTTTTATTATAAGGTCATATCCGAAAGACCCATGATTCTCACTTCTAAATGCCGAGATCTTGGTGAAGGAGCAATCACTATACCTATTTTAACGTCTTAGGTTTGATGCGACCGGGTGCGAGCACGGGGCTCGAACGCACAACCTCCCGATCGCGAGGCTAGAGTTTAACCACTGAGCCACCGCGACCAAACTTGAATCTCCACTACCTGAGAATGCTAATGATCTAGTTGTAAAAAAAAAATACCCAAGTTCTGTGTTTTCTGGCTCAGTTGTTTTTTAGAAGACTTTCAAAAGAGTCCATCATATTTTTGCTGTTTCTTACTTATCTTCCCCTTGGAAAGGGTGTGACCCTTCATTTGAACAATTTTGAATCTTCTTTAATACCCAAGGATGTTTACGGCAAGTTTGGTTAAAAATTAGCAGTGAAGTTCTGGAGAAGTCGAAAATGTATAAAGTTTACAGACAGATATAGAAGGTAAGAATAGCTGACAGCTCAGATGTGCTTTTCTATGGTATGCATATGTTGTTCATTATAGAATCAATCTAAATTTAGGAAAGAGCTTTATCTTCACAGTTCACACTCATTAAAATCAGACCAAAATATCAGCACCAGACCATTCTAGATATCTGAAATCTAATCAGCCACAAGTCCTAAAATAAACAATGCCCCACTATCTCTATAGGCAATATGTCTGTTAACTGTTACATGCAAAATATAACAGAGAACAGGAGGTGCGCAATGGCATCATGTAACAAAGAACCCCAGAAAGTTTCATAGAATTCTGTTGAGTGGTTTTAGAGGAGTAGATGGGAGGCGGGGACGCACGAACAGATGGAACACAAGATCACTATACCACCCACCTACCCCACCCCCACTGGTGGGTGGGTATACAGAACACAAGATCACTATACCACCCACCTACCCCACCCCCACTGGTGGGTGGGTATACAGAACACAAGATCACTATACCACCCACCTACCCCACCCCCACTGGTGGGTGGGTATACAGAACACAAGATCACTATACCACCCACCCACCCCACCCCCACTGGTGGGTGGGTATAAAAAGCTATAAAACAATTCTCTTTAACCCACTGTAAATATTGTACAGGAATATATTAGATCCCTTAAACAATGTGAACAGAACTTCATTAAATTTCAAGACTATACTATGACTTTTAGGAAAATAAATGGATCCTCATGTTATCTACAAATGACAATGAAGCATTGTACAGTTTCAAGTTTATCCAATAACCAATAGAGAAGGAGAAGCATGCACAAGATTTCGTGACAGCCTGAACCAGACAGACAGAAAATAAAAAGGCCACATGTCTCCCCCTGGAAGAGAGGAGACATATAAATCAGTCACTAATGGTTACATTATGTTCCACTAGTGTCATGAAATCTTTGTAAACCATATGTTACATGTACATGTATATAATTACACTGTTTACTTTTTTTCTTCTTATCTTTATGATTGGTATACATTTTATTCTATATATCAAACTAGTTTGGAAAGTTAAGTAAACTAGGAACACAGTTACACTGTGAACTAAGTGCCCCTGCTCTCATCTGGGATGTGACTGAATTCCTAAGAAATCAGAGGAAAAACTTGTCAAAAAAGGAAGAAAATACCTCACCCTACCTGGAAAAATATCATTTTCTGTCACTTTAGATCAAATCCAGAGTGTTTCAATTTTTTGCAATTTTAGTAAATCAGAGGATTTCCTCTGAAAAGAAGAAAAATCACATCCCTTTACTCTGAAGATAAAAAAAAATTATTCAGATTAAAATTTGAAATAGGAGGGTCACAATGACATCAGGTAACAAAGAATCCCTGAAAGTTTGATTGAATTCTGATCAGTGGTTTATGAGGAATAGCAGATGGGAGATGGGCGCCTCCCTGCAACCCCCCTCCCCTCCCCCATCTCATGGTATAATGGTAAAGTCTAGATGTTTTGCTATGGAAAACCCCAAAAATCAATATTTAAAGATCAACATTTTAAAATAGAAGGTGCACAATGGCATCATGCAACAAAGAATCCCTGAAAGTTTCACAGAATTCTGTTGATATGATAAAATTGACAGTTTTCCTCCCGGAGAACTCATCCTCAGATATTGATTGGTACGAATGCTCCAGAACTCCTTCCCTATTTTCTGGGTACAAGTTCCCCTGATACCCATCTAGCAAGATCGAGCAGTGGGTGATTGAAATTCCTGACTAGAAGTATTTGACATTCAAATGATTCAATAAAAAAATTCTTCCTGAATCTTCTAAACAATTTAACAAATAATTGACAATAGTGTGTATACAGGAAGAATTTTTTTTATTATCATTATTAGAATGTATTTAAAACATCCTTTTGCTCAATGCTTGTGATCTGCTCCTATTTCTTAATAAAAATTTTTATCGTCTTTCGTATATACCTGAAATATATCAAGTCTTTTTATTGACCAGGGTAGCAAGGCCGGAATATTTTATTCAAATTTGTTTTATTTACTAATTCTATTATTGGGAAAAATGCAAACTAAATTGGGAAAAAATTTGCAATTTTTAATTGGTAGGGGAAAAGGCTGATATTCGGACTCAAATGGGCCTTTAAAAAAATTCACTGTGATTGTATAATAATATATTTTAATGTCCCATGTGATAATTTTTCACATGTATGGAGATGTCTCTATTGCCGGTGAAGGGCTGCAAAATTTTGACCTATGTCCTTTGAGCAGGGAGGGATATTTTATGATGCCACACCTACTGTGACACAGGGCCTCGGTTTTTACAGAAATATAATCAATCGATCAAGTTCTCTGCTTCTATCTACCAAAGTTCCCAAGGATGTATGGTTCACATCAATAGAAAAACAAGGAACGGTACATTCAAAGGGGACATGAATAGCCTGGACAAAAAAGGACAACTACAACTGAATAATTTGTAGCCCAATATGGTTCACTTAAAAACTTGTATAAAAAGCATTATCATTTGACCCTGAAGGCGATATTTTGGTCAGAATAAACAGGGGGAAAGAACCCCCAATAAAAATAGGGGTTGTATGGAAAAGCGCAAAAAACGATTTCAACAAACCTCTCGTTGGCTTCAAATCTAATTTTTTGTTTTCTTCAATATTTCACTAACATGTGTATCCTGCAAATTATTAGTCTTGAACACATCATATAATTGCCGCCACCTCATGAAACATCTCGAGGATAACGCCTAGCATACATGTCCTCATCAACTTAAACCATGGGTTCATTTCTGGCTATTCATGTAACAGTGAATCACAACTCCTAGTCACCATGGAGGACCTGTTAGGTGCATATGATACCAACGTCCAGATAGACTAGCTGTGCAATATTAAACATTTCCAAGGCATTTGACACCGTGCCACACAAGAAGTTTTTAAGCAAACGAACATCAATGGTATAGACGGTCAGATACATGCATGGCTGACACAGTTCCTCACAGCCAAGACAATGCAGGTCGTCTTAGAAGGCCAAAGAACAAAACAAGTCACCGTGGACTGTGGGGTTCCGCAGGGGACTGTCCTCCGCCCTTTACTATTCTTGTGTCACATAAATTACCTCCCAGCACATGTACAGTACACTCCCAGACATGACTGTTTGCTTTACCATGAAATTAAGTCTCAGCAAGACTACATCAAGTTACAACAGGACCTACAAAACCTAGAAAAATGGACCAAATCATGGGGCATGAAGTTTAAAGCCAAGAAATGCTATATCCTCAGTACCCAGAGACAATACCATCCTCCAACAAACCCTTACCTCAGAATTACTATATCTCAGAGGACCTTGAGTGAGGAACCCATATAAGTAACACCACCAAGGAAGCCAATTCAATCTTCAGCTTCCTGTGTAGGAACCTGCGTAGTTGGAGTATTTGAAATAACCATACGTCTGACCGCCTGAGATGCATAAATTCTGCTGCGGGCGAATACATTTCTTTGCAAAGACGCCCAACCGGATGGGTTAAAATTTTCGTTGGGAGATGTGTATGAAATCGATAATGAACTTTATGTATAATAACATCGACATTTTTATGATTAAGATCGAAGATGTGAATTAAGTTTTAATCATATTATCATTTGAATAAGATAATTAGTATACCAACAAAATATATTGAAGGGCTAGTGGCTCTCTGACAGGGCTAGCAAATTTTACAAGTAGCTAGCCCTGCAAGTCCAGCTCATTTACAGCGAGTTTCAAACACTGGACTAGTTGTCCTTATTACATCAAGGGCATAAACATTAAGCGTGTACAACATCGTAGCTTTATTAAGCTATATAGATCTAGCTAATTAAAGAGATTGTGCTGGATATACACATCCCTACACTAAGGAAAGAATACTAGAACAGATTCAGTTTTAATACATTCCAGTGCCCGTGGAATTTTCTAACAACATAACTAAGTCCAAGAAAAACAAAGCCTTGAAAGGCTTGTTTGTTTTTTCAACTAAACATTTTCGTTAATTCTAACCTAACTTACATATAAGTCACAACTTTAACCAGTCCAATGTATTTGTTTTGTTTTGAGCGCTCTGGATTAAGAAGACGATACTGATTGGTTAATTTTGGCTTATAGAAAACGGGTCTCCCTGTACTGAAGAGTTCCAATGTGTTTGATGATGTGACAACAAGTACAGAAGTAGTAGAAGTAGGGATAATGTTGTGGAAAGATTCAGAACTGGCAGGTGGAAGTTGACTACTCGTATTCAGCGCTGAATCATGTCACTGGACTAATCAGACTGTCTTACAACAATTTTGTCTTAGTCGCTAAAATGACATCGAATCAGAGGTAAAAAACTTTTGGGAATTTTACCGACTAGGTCTAGAGGTCTAACAACACGCATTGACCCACAGTAACTTTCCACCTTTGATAGTCTCTTTATCTAAGTATCTATTTGTAAACAACATCAATTGTTGTTTAGGTAAAAGAAATAGAGAAATATTGGTGAGTTTGTTAGTGGAAAATTTAGGAACTGATTTTGGATGCAGGAATATATATATCCCTCATCTCTCTTCAAAGCAAAGAATGAGTGGTGTTTTTTTTTTAATTATATCAATCAATATTAATAGTCATATATATATCCTGCTATGCCTTCTAAAATTTTTACCAATTGTAATTGATTTATTATAATGTATGACTATATGTATATCGGTTCTTCTCTGAGGAAGTTACAATTTAGCCACGGGCTTCTTATCCAATATGTTCAGCACAGTATATATATACAAATATTTAAATTGAGATCATTATGGATAAGAAGCCCCTGTAGTTTAGCAGCTTGTTTACAGGCATATCATTGAGATGGACACCTATATTTGACCATAGCGTTTAAAACTCTTCTGGGCTCGATTTTCAAAATAATGTATTACTTCAGCGGGTTTTTTTTAACTATGTCATGACATCCTGTATACTATTAAGATCTACAATGGGAAGTGTTTCCTGGTATAGACAAACAAATAAAGCCATTTATAAAGATCAATGGATTCGTCCAATGATGAGTCAAAGACTCTCAATGAAGGATATTGTGTGAAATATGATCATAATTTGAGGTAAATTTTATTTCAATTCAGTACTATGTTACATTCAAAGAATCAGCACAAGTTCTGTAGAGTTTTTAACCAACTATCAGTCTATCACTTATATCAAAGACACATTCAGAAAAAGAAAGAAAAACTTCAAATAAACATCTCATGCAAGTAAGATGGCATATAAGATTTGGAGATAAAACACAATACTACTGTCCCTTAAAAATTAATTTCAAGCAAACACACCAGTTGCCAGTTGCCAAAAGCAAAGTGTACTATTGTGAAATGGAGGCTAAATAAATAGTATTGAGAATTAATAAAGATAATAAAAAAATTATCTTAATCTCCTCGAGGCAGGTAGCACTAAGAAGATAAAGAAGACAAATCAAATCTGCTGAGCCATGCAAAACAACAACACACAAAAGCTGCATGTATACATGAAAAGAGCAGAAGCAACATAAAAAAACAACTATATACACTGGACCTAAGACCTCATGATTTATGAAATTTTACGTGGGACCAGACCATGTGACTTTAAGGGGGCATGGACACGTTTTGAGCTAAATTTTATATTTTCATTTTTAATGTTTCAAATGCTTAATTATGTTACTTGTAATGGTTGAAGCAAAAATTTGAACTTCATTTGTTGAGTTACAAGTGAGATACAGCACTTCCAATTCGCCGCTATGTAAACAAAGCCCTTGTCATGTTTTTGTTTACCTATATTGAATATGCTAGTATATGTTCCTTTTAAAGCAGATTTTTTCAAATTACAGGTTGAATTTCATTCTGAACATAATTAAACAGTTTCTAGTGTTACGTACATCACATTTTGTTTTAAACATGGTATTTTCTGAGAATCAACCTTTACGTAAACGTAAACAAAGCATGAGCCTCGTTTACATAACAAAGAATTTTGAGCACTGTATCTCTCTTGTAACTCAACAACTGACATTAAAAATTTCCCTGAACATTAGAAATAACTTGGTTAAGCATTCTAAACATTGAAAATGAAAAAAATAAACATGAAAAATTTCTTGTATTATTTTATAGGCACTATATTTATCAAGCAGTTCATACATGTATTGTGTTCGACTGCAGTGCGTCTTTATAATTTCTAAAGATCAAAAGCAAAAACATTGGAAATGTAAATAAATGCGTATATGCTGATGTACACTGTTTATAATCATGTATGTGTTCAAATAACACAAACTATACAGCTCTCTGTGCTTTGAGTAATAATTGGTATTGAAAATGAGCAAAGTTATGAATTAAGTTCATCATTAATTTGATTTTAGAACGCAAGCTTTTAGACAACTAAATTATAAATATAACTGCTAAAGATTATATGCTTTATTTTTCAGCAGGTCAAAGCCAGCATGGCAGAACTATATTGCAGACTTTGCCAATATGTTGAAAGCCTTCATAGGCTCCAATTACTTGACAGTGTCCTATGCATTTCTACAGAGTGGGGGTTTTTAAGGGGTAAGTTATTTTGCGAGGGTCACATAAGTTAGGGGTAAGTTATTTTGGAGGATTAGAGTGGTTTAGTGGCAAGTTATTTTGGAGGATCACCTTGGTTTAGGGGTAAGTTATTTTGAGGAGGCATCGACAGTGGTTTTAGGGTAAGTTATTTTGGAGGATTAGAGTGGTGTAAGGTTAATAAAGTTATTTTGGAGGATCACATTGGATTAGGGGTAAGTTATTTTGGAGGATTAGAGTGGTTTAGGGGTAAGTTATTTTGGAGCATCACAGTGGTTTAGGAGTCAGTTTTTGGAGCATCACAGGATTTAGGGGTAAGTTATTTTTGAGGATCAGAGTGGTGTAAGGATAATTAAGTTATTTTGGAGGATCACAGTGGTTTAGGGGTAAGTTATTTTGGAGGATCACAGTGGTTTAGGGGTAAGTTATTTTGGAGCATCACATAAATTAACAAAAATAAACCACGGTGACCAGAGATACTGGAAGATGATGGTGTAATCCTGGGGTGGGGAGGTTTTGTTTAAATATTAAGCTGCTGGTCTCAAGGTTTATCTATCAAAATATCTTCAGACCAGAAGAATGTTAGAGTGTCAGAATTTCAGCATTTGGACTGATAAATTGCTAAAATTTTCTAAATAAATTTCAAGTTACCAAATCTCATAAAATTTGAAATCAAAGTAAGACTAATGATATTTCTACCTGATATGTTGTTGACCTTTGAAGTTTATCAGGGTAAAAATGGCATTCATTGACATAGTAGAAATTTGAACTGCATAAAGTATTTTTTGTCATTGTACAGAAAGTTTTGAGAGATAAATTTCTTTTTTGTCATTACAGCTGGGGTTTGGTGGACTGTTATTAATAGCTTCGTTGACCGATCATTGTTGTCACTTGATCGTGAAGACAAAGTACCATGCCATCAAACACGTGATCAAACTGTACAAGGCCAACAAAAGAGCTTCCTCCAGTTCATCTCCGGCGGCCAAAAACGACAGTTCCGAGATGTTTTCCACGGATGAAGACGAGGAATTTGTTATTTATGACGTGGACGAAGTGACCATGATGGAACAGCATATGTTGAAACACATGTCTTACGGAGATGTAGGTCAAGTCAGCATGGGGAAAGTAGGTCGGGTCATCGTTAACATCTGTATCGGAGTGACCCAGTTCTGTTTCTGTGTTGGATACTCTATATTTTTAGGGAATACCATTTATTCGTTATTTCCCTCTGAAGTATGCAATAAGCCTATTGCAAATGTAGATAATGTTAGTTTAATTGCTAATGTGGAATCGAATTGTGAACTTCAATACCTTGGCCTACTGCCAAGTTCCAATATCAAATCTTCCAAACGATCAGTTGGTGCTCTTATAAATTCTTCCTACGAGGTCCAATTTGGAGAGAATACAACATTGTCGTCATTATTAAAGTCAACAGATTTATCGTCAGGAAATTTGACAGAGCTAGTGACAAGTACCATGCCAAATATTTCCTTGACGACAGAGATGCCATATTCTAATGTAACGTCGTGGAACATGACCGATGTGACAGAACAGGTGATCCAGTCGACCGCCCCTGACTTGAAGCTGCTCGTGTTGGCTCCACTTCCTATTTTCCTGTTGTTTGCTCTCTTTAGAAATGTTAGGAAGATGGGCTTCATTAGTGTCATAGCTAACATGTCCGTGCTTGTAGGCAGTGCCTCAGTCTTCCTTTTCCTGGTGTTCGGTAAGTTACGCATAAATTAAATTATGAAATGAAATTGTCGGAGATAAAATGTTAGTATAACGTTGTAGTTTTTTTCACTGAATGATAACAATGTAGAAATAGTCTATCGATATTGCTCACTATTTACTAAAACAATAAACTGTTTATTTGACTTCAGATTTCCATATTCATGACTGGTACAGTCCTGAAATGTTCTTCTTTACCATTTCCGTGCGGTCTGCGTGCGGGTCACAGTTTTGCGGTCAGCGTGCGGTCACCGTTCGCGTCTGCGGTTACCGTGCGAGGTAGGTGCGGTCAGCATTCGGCTTTTTTTCTTTGCATTGACATTCGGAACTCCAAAGAGAAAGCATAGCTACATGTACATTTAACAGATGCCGCCCGTGTTGTTTAATGCATCTTTTAGGGGTGTTTGTTAATTGCAGGTATATATGTATTGTGCTCGTAAATCCTGAAGCCATACATGTACACTCGTAATCCTGGATGTCATTACAGTGCTAAATAAATACTGTGTTGACAAGGGGTACACCGTCCGTGTTTGTTAATGCATATATTTTTAGGGGTGTTTGTTAATTGCAGATATATGTATTCCTCGTGCCTAAAAATTTTGAAGCCATGCATGACGCCCGTATATCTGGTAAATAAAAACCCCGTTACAGTGCTAATTAAAAAACTATAATAGTTTTTTTTCTTTTTTGCACATACTGTGCATTTAGAAAAAATAATCTTCATGAGAAATACTTGTACGGTTGTATATACAATTAGCATACTTTACAGAAATACATGTACAGTATGCTTATAGACTGCATATTTTCATACAACATGCAGTATCATGTGGTTTGTTTTATCATTTATATCCACTGAATGAATGTATATGTGTTTTTTACCTAATATTATTATGTATTGGATACAATTATTTATTTCATTTATTTTTTTTACCTAATGATAAAATATATCTAACCCAAGTTGAAAATTTCCGAAACATTCCGAATGATTAATTCATATTGCGTTCAGTGTGCGGTTACCGTGCGGTCATCGTTCACATTGCGGTCCGTTCGCGGTTAGCGATCGGTCACCGGTCACCAAATTGCGGTCACCGTGCGGTCTGCGTGCGGTCGCCGGGCGTGTGGTAAAGTAGAACGTTTCAGGGACTGTAATACAAATAATTATCAGAGTAATGCTCATTCAAACTTACCCACATCTGCAACTTCTTTGGCTCCGTATATATGTTATTAATCAACATGTGTCATGTGACTATTGGTAAACATGCTGATTGGGTAAAGGAGATAGAACACTATAATATTGATGAATTTGTATGAAATGGAGATAGAACAAAACATTACTGTGAATAACACCTTTGCTTGTAATGAAAATGAAAAAAATGACGTCATCTGTAGATATATCTCTGCCTACGGAACCCAACGGTATGCATAACTCAATATTTACAAATTTGTCACATAGAACATTATAATTCTCAGATGACGAAGTCTTGTCTTTAATATATCGTGCGGGATGGTCGTGTAAAGTGTTAAAAAGTCATGGTTTGATGTTGATAATATCAATCACTAGAAGTTCTTTAGAGTTTTTTAGAATCCACATTTGGATTTACAGCACTTCGTAGTATAAGGTTTCACAATACCTCTGAAGGTTGCTCCTGGACAGCTTGTCAATATTTTCTTGAGGAGTTAAAAGACAGGGACTTGGGAAGATTTTACTATCCAGCAATGTATCTTTGTTTGTAAGATTTTTATGAAGTTTTGGAATCCAGTATAGTACGGTCGTTATGTTCTTCCATTCTGAAGCATGATTTTGAAGAATTTCGTCTTTGAAAGAGCAATAGGAGATAATTATCTGAAAGTTCCTGACATCCTATTGATTTGTATTTTGATTGTAAAGGCAAAGATAACGAACAGTGATCAACTTCGTAAGTCCTATATAAAATACACAAAAAACAAAATTTTGGAAATCACGGACCCTGGACATACCCAGAAGTAGGATCAGGTGCCTAGAGGAGTAAGCATCCCCTGTTACCGGTCACACCCGCCCGTGAGCCCATAGTCTTGATCAGGTAAACGGAACAGTCCGTAGTCAAATACAGGTGTGTGAAAAACGGCTTAACAATGGTTATGAAAACAACATCAGACAGGCATTTGACTCAATGAGATAGGTCATATTGGTGAACTAAATTTGTAAAACGACATAGAAATTTACGAAAATGCTTGCCTTTAAACTGACTGTTGAAACCCCTGCAACAACAACTTGTCTGTAAGTAGCTTGCCTCGATTCAAAAACTGATATACGCAGAACAAGCTCTTGCGATCGAATAAGTGAGAGACATACACACCATATTGCAGGTGATGATGGAATATTGCTACACAAATTATGGGAAGTTTGACGATGGAGAAAGCTGAAATCGTCCCGTTTCAGTAAAGTTGAGTAGTTAGTTTGCCGATTAATGTCAGATGTTCAGATAAAAATCCAAGTACGAAGCAGACATGGAAGACTCTGTGGGTCCTTTATTTCTAGTTCGTTGGGATATATGGAATCGACATGATGAATGAAATCATTGTTATTGATAGATAATACCATCGTCAATATATGCGAAAATGTTGAATTAAGGCCACCGCTAGAGATTCTCTTTTCGTGTAGAAGCTTTGAATGAATTCTTGGCCTCATAAGAATATAAAAATAGGTCAGCTAAATAGAGGAGCACAATTAGTGACCCATTTGGAATTAACAACAGAACTGTGGAAGACCTGATGCCGAAAACTACCAAAATTGTCAAATGAGACTCCAGCATTTCATGTTTCGAATTTCCACATTTCGGCTTGAGCATCACTGAGAGACATTTAATTGTCGAAATGCGCATCTGGTGCATTAAAATTGGTACCGTATATTGGCAAATGGCGAATGACAGAGTAATTGAGTACATAACTGGTCATATAGTGAAAATACAGTATTGCTTAGGAGAAGTAAGATTGTTCAAGGTTGTCCCCTGTTTAAAGCGAACGAAGGTTATACCAAATTTCATGATTTTTGGGGTAGGGCTGCAGTAATGCCTAGTTACAGTGAGGGGTAGGGTGACTAAAACGCTTAAATGCTTGTATCGTTGTTCATATATTCAAAAATTTCTCTTATTCTGCATGTATTTAGCTACATGTATCAAACAAAATGGTTTAGTTTACGTAAACCATGTTGCAGTGTTTAAAGAAGGGTCACATAAAATTAATGTTTATTATGTTTTAATGTTACATGAAATAAATTTGAATAATGAAACTGTCTACCCTCGTTATACTTAGGAATTATAAGTACTCCAGGATGAACTTTTCTTTTGCAATATATGTTGATTTACTGCTTATAAACAAATTCCTTTCATTTTATTTATATTGATATAAAACATATTTTTCCTATTGTTGGTGTTATCTTATCTATATTAACAATTTTAATTCATTTCTTAAATTGTTTTCCATTTTCCGTTTCTTTCGGTTTTCTTCACGTTTAGCAGCACCCTCGGTTATGTACTCGCCAGAATTAATTGCATTTCGTACATCTGGTAATGACAGGGTCTACTAGGTATACTGCCCCTGTTTATCTCATATTAGCTAGAAATATTAGCTAGAAATATCAGCTAGAAATAAAGTACACCACAAAGTCTTCCA
>CAJDSM010035642.1:13823-26958 GCA_903981925.1 Ostrea lurida | reverse complement strand
GGAAACAAATAAAATCTCAAAATAAAGAATTTCCGGTTAAACAGATGAATTTAGTGAACTCGATAAGATTGATATATGCGCCTTAAAAAAAGTTAGCAATTAGATCAATATTGCTTATACAACATTATACGTAATTGCCCGAAAAGGAATTATCAGTCGATAGCGAACTATAATTAAAACTACAATGGTCCCAATGTGCAGTTTTCCCCGAGGGACGAGATGCCACTTAGTAAACACGGGGCATAGTACGCCGATTAATCTAGGAGACAAGTAAACGTTTAGTAGACAAGTTCCGGGATCAAGAGATCAAGAGATTGTGTTAACAACCGAAACACAGATATGGCTGGGAACGTTAGCACCTATCATTACTTCACTTCTCATAAAATGTGTGATACCTTGGTATTCGCTGTTCAAGTATTAATACAAGCAAAAGGGGTGTAACTTTACAAAGACATTCACGAAAGTCTAGTTGAAAAAGCAGAGGTTAAAAATATTGATTTTATATAAACAAACAGGGAGGCAATAAACAGGGGAAAATTTTGAATTTTGAAATTGCTACAACCGCATTTACCTGGCAAAAAGCATGTACCAACTATAGGCAGGTCAATGACAAACCGTTCCAAAATGACTAAAAAAAACGACAACCGCACTTAATACGGCGAACCGACTTATATGCGAGATATAAGGTAATGTTGGCAATGAACGAATTGTACAAAGTGTATTAAGTCTATTGATAAGCCGGTCTACGGAGAACGGTGATCGAATTTTGTGACAGACAGGACAGGAAGTACAAAAGCAGCATGTCATCCACCTGGAGAAGGGGAGAACAGTTAAATACTAGGGCATTGTCAAAATGAGTAAATAGACTTTAGTCAAGACTATTCGATTTATTCGAAAGTTGTGTTTTCATTAAATCCGCTTTTATGGTGAAGGTTGCTCTGTGTAACCATGGTAATACCATATAATATAACATTGTTACATGTATGATTAAACTACATTCTTCTCACGTATTCTAGGTACATGTACCAACAATGAGAATGCCACCATGTTACAAAAGAGTAGATTAAATTTAGAATTAACCCCTCAAGAAATTCCCCAGTTGTAAACAGGCATACGCTTTTCGTGTGACGGAAGGTCCGTATGTTGCTCTACACTCGACTTTGTATCAATTATATGTCTGTTGCGGACATTTAATCAACAATTTGTTTACTTCTCCAGATGATACGTGATAAACACCTCTTGAGTGTGTATACAATGAGTCTGGATCACATAACTATAGGTGTACATTACTGTTTATGTCAGTTAACTGTGAAGTCCTGTTAGGTAAAACCCCAATTGAAAACATCATTAAGTACAATTAATTCAAGGACACATTACCGCCGACCCTCTTATTTCCAAAATTAATGTAGAATATGACATTGGTTGAGTACCCCAACCAAGTGCATTAATAATGCACCAAGAATGCACCTCCGTACACTGTACAAAATATGTACACTGTCACTATACTATCCACTACACGATTTAGGAAGATAAGAACTTTTTCGCTCAACACCTCATATACGGAGTGTGTTGATTACTAACAAATATTTTCCGCTGTGTCTGATAGACTTGATTACATATGCAGCTTTGATACCAAGAAACTCAGTTGGCGAAATGAAATTTCCTTTTGATCGAAACTGACATTATCGGAAAGATGGCGAATTTTTTCTCTCGGCAATATCAGATATGAGAGGACACCGAAGATAGTAAATTGCGCTCATGCCTAAAATTTACTGACTATTCGACTAAACTTTTTTTAGTCTCGGAACGTCGATGTTATCGAAAGACATTCGAATTAGTCGATTATGCGTTGACATTCCCAATAAATACATTATCTTCTATCAAAAAAAAACACTCAATCATTTTGGAGATGAAGATAATTTTTTCCTGCGACCAGATGACAACAGTGAATTGAAAAAATCACCTCTGAGCTGTTCAGCCAAGGTCGAACTTAAAACACTTTCCATAGACAATTCATGTAGCAAAGTTACCTAATCAAGAGTACCAAACTATACCACGGTAATACTTAAACCGTTACCACCCAGCCTTAGTTATCTTCTTTTCTCCACTTGATTCGTTTTTAAAACACGAGGATCTGTGATTCTGTGCAAAGAGTTAAATACCAGTTGTTAATCAATTGCAATTTTATTATATCCAAATGTGTTATCCACTGTTAATGAGACTTACAGATTGAGACTAAAACAGGGGTTGAGAAGACGCCCAGCTCTGCACCATTACCGGGGAAAGACAGCAAATTTAGCTCAATTCTCAAAGTTGCTAACGGTCTCAAGTGTGGGAGTGTTGTACAATCTGTAAGATTCATGATTTTAAATGCGAATCATTTGGTGAAGGAGAAACACATTACCCTATATTGAGTGTCATGGGTACGATGTCAAAAGCTTCAAACTCACAACCCTCTCAGTTAAAAAATAAAAAATCCCGGAGATGAAAATGAGAACCGAGACCACTCACGTTCATTCATACAACCAATGAACAGTACAGCGCAGGTGGATATTTAGAATGCCCAGCTTTCCTTACGAGTGTTATAATAACTTGATCCTCTGTCTGTATGGCCCCCCACCATACACCAACGGTCATGATCTTGAACAATAATTTCACATCAATATCTCAAAAAATAAATTGACCAAGTCAGTGCACAAGAAGGTCCCGATTTCCGGTACGGGAACCCTAGAAGAGAGATAATATACCGAAATACTAAGTCGGCTGTGGTATGGCAGTTTCAGAGAAAAATGAAATACAACACAAAATATCTGTTATCAGACAGACGGACGGACAGGAGGCATAAAACAGTATAACCCCCTCCTGTTCAAGAACATAAGTGGAGGTGAAAAAAAATGCTCATATGCTACAGGCAATGAAGGCATTGTACAAAGTTTCAAGTCTATTCTGATTAAGTGCTTATAGGAGCGAGAACCATTCAAACGAGATTCTCTGGTGACAGACAGACAGGACAGCACAAAAAGACCATGTTTTCCTACGGGAAGATGGGAAGACCATAAATACTTGTAATCTTATACTCAAAAATTAGGCTTTCAAATGTTCTGCGAGAGTACGGGACACGACCAACAGAAGTGATCCGAACGGAACCCACTTCAGTCAAAAAAATTCGCTCAGATGAGTTAAAAAACTCAACAAAAACTTAGTAAGAAAATGACAATGAAAGTTAAAATTACAGGTAAATACTTAAACCTCTTTACATCTGCTTTTACTTCATTTTTTCACTTCTCTTCAAACACACAAGATCTTGAGGATTCTGTCATAAGTAATAACTACAAGTTAACATATTATTTATATCCTTTCACAGAGTTATCCTGTTATGACCATGGGTGGGAGCTAATAAAATTCATTTGGACGGGTCTGCCCGTGTGGGTTTTGTGATGACTTGCCACTTTGCCGTAAAGGCCGCAAAATCTAGGTTATGCTTCTGGTCTAATTGGTTTCTCAAAAGTCAACAATGTGAGAGAGGTACCAATCCCGTAGATTCATGAAATTGCCACTTTTAAACGTGTCTTTCGAGTTGGGTGTGTGGAATAGAGGTAAGACATACGGTCTCACCATAAAGTAGTCTTTTGTCTAGATAATGTAGAGATAATACAGTGCACAAGTCAGGCTCAGGACTCCCAAAACCTCTGCAGGAAAAAGAAGATACAAATGAGAACCGAGACACCCAGCGTTAGTGATAATCATCATAATGAACATCACAGAGTGGATATTTTAATGCCCACATTTCCCCGAGTGGCAAGACAAATTGGAATCACAGGGGCATTAGGGAGTGAACATCTTTCCTTCTGAATTAATTCAGACAAGGACAACCCACGTGGCGTTCCGGATGGACATTTAGAAATTGTCACACTCTAAAAATAGCCCACCGTGTGTGCAAATTAATTTCTACCTGAGTAAGCTGAAACGGAATTTTCGAATATTCACGAAATGAAATAGTTAACAGCGATATTCGAAGGCAGATACTTTAAGTATTCGAATATCTCAGCACGTGCATCAATTGCCTGTATGAAATCTGCTTGAACACAGGAATCAGATACAGCACTAGAGAGTTTTACAATTTATAAACAATAATCTTCTTCGTAACCAACTGTTAACACCAGGTATAACCGCCACATCGTTTGTTTTTCTTATATTTACCAAGCCACAACCACTTGTCACTTTTCAAATTTTCAGCGAAAGAATGATTAGTCGTATGTAAACTTATTACCTTCAGAATTACATCCTTACGTATCCTAGCAGCAACTCTGTTCAGGTTCTTAATTCGCTCATCAGTACATGGATGAAACTGGAAATAAACCTTTTGTGAGTCGGAGAGGGGGGCTAATGTCTGTGGGTGTTGCAGTGGTACCTTACATTTTGTTTTTCTGCGACTGTCCATTATTATTTTTCTATATCCTGCCTTGGGTAGCAATTCTTGAGTTGATTTCTTTTATATAACATGGTTTACCAGCTGAGAGCCGCATTATGAAAGCCTTGCTTCTGTATATCTTACTGTTCAGTGGTCCAACGTTCTAATTTTCAATATTTGCGTTTCAATTCCGTACTTCTTGTTGCTTGAAATTTTCATATTTCATCTTTAACATAATTGGCAAAATTAAATATCCAACTAACCTAGTCAACATTTTAAACAAACAACCTCCTCTGGATCGACTTTCATTACCATGACCCTCGCTCCCAATAATTCTGAGTTAATATGCATGTACAGTATAATGTAGTTGTCGCCCAGTCACACAGTTTACAATGACGTCCTGGAACTAAGTGATTACGAGATGTACGACATAGCAATAGTAGTCCCGAATATTCCGGAATGTAGTGTTGAATTTTGGTATTTCTTCACGTTCATAACACCCTGAAGTATAATGGTACATGTTGTTGATATAGTTATACTTTTTACATGGAAATCATTTCATGCAATTCTCTCATTCCAGTACAGTAAAACAAGAAATGGTCCTTCTTCAGCAGTGACTAGTTCTGTTACCACGTACATGAGTTTCCACTTTCTTTCTCTTTGTGAATCAAGCTATGTCCCCTTAAGCTGTTCGATCACCGTGTGGACAAAAGTTGAGACCACAGAAGTCACTTTTTCTTGGGCGAATGGTCTTTTAAAAGAGAGTAGAGAGAGTAAAAAAAAAAAAAAAAAAAAAAAAAAAAAAAAAAAAAAAACAAAAAAAAAATGGGATTGTTGTGTCTTGTGAGTGTGCTGTTGGGTCAGCTTTCAGAAGTAAAGTGACCCTTTTTAATCCACCATTTTAGCGCCCAATAATATGAGTACTGTATTGCAACAAAACTTTACACCTATAATGGGTAACGATAGTCAAAATGTTGAAAAGGTCTACAGGCTTGCGAGTGGAGCTACTAGTCAAACTCTGAAATCACAACAACTTACTCATGAATACGTAGTAATTGTTGCTCCTCTGGAGTCAAAAGAGGCCTAGTTGTCACAAATTCACCATGTTCGATTAGAAGTCTGCGCAAAATATCGTATGATCTGCCGGAATTACCCGCATCTCTAGTCCGATTTTTACCCCACTCTCACCATGCATTTATATTGTTGGAAATATGTGTAATAAAATCTTACAGAAATCATTCAAAACATTGTCAGTTGCGAAGGATAATGTAATGGGATTTTGAAATAGTCGGGATCAATTGAGCGAGTGACTAATACCAAGTTCTCGATAATGTTTCTTGCTTATATAACTGTCCGACATTCCCGGAATATACTCCTACATGTACTAGTTTATAATAGCGAGCTTTGCTCGCGTCGCTTTGCGAACGACGAGCTTCGGCTCTAAATGGAATTAGCATGTATTTTTTAGTCACGTGGTTTGCTCTCTATCAAGCTGAAAAATGGTGAGTCTACGCATACTTTGCGAGCCACATATCTACGGACCCACAATGCGTCCGCAAAAATGTCGATTTCACTGGGTATACATCATTTACAAATCCATAAATAAAAAGGGGAATAAGGTGTTTGGAGTCCAGCAAAGGTTTGATTACCTCGACTGTTTTACTATCATAATTTTACGTGAATGTAAATTGCTATTCTCCCGGCGAAGACGCTACTCCATGAAATGTTTAGTGAACCTATTTGCCCTAGTGGAAAATAGTCTGAAAACTATTTACGGTTGGTTTATACTCGTTTCCCGCGTTTAACTTTACGGAAACAGCCACCCAACAATTCTAGAAACACAGTAACAGCAGGACGCAAGTGGCAGTTCAGAGGGGAGTGTAGTAACTGTCAAGAGGTAGGTATACGACCTCACAAGTATCTAGCAAAGCGACACGAGGAGCTTATACGAGCGCGTTGAGCTAATATCACGGTCGAGTGTCCCTCTGTGGTTCAACAGTTATCATCATCGAGGGATCGCCAAGGAAGGCTCTGTTCTGATATATTTCAAATTTTGAAGCCAGCACACAAGTATAGAGACAAAAGCTCCGGTGTGATCTGTATCATGGCATTATATAAACTGGATTAGACAGACACAGCTCGCGCGTGTTGCACTGACCATTCGCCGCAGAGTGAGCCGAGTGAGCGATTATGTGCGAAAGTCTCGACACTTCACACTTAGTTTTTATTGCTCCACAGCGCGAGACGAGAATCTATTCTTGCCTTTTAATCGAGGGCAGCGCAACTTGACAGACAGAGTGGGTGTTAGTCAAGGGTGTCAACTTCAGCTGTTCAAATGGCAGTCGAGTTATACGTATAGTTCTATTACGATAATACTATATGCTGATTTCCTTTTCACAATTAATCACATTGCCATTGAGTCCAAAGTAGGCTAGGTTGAAGGTGTCGATTATCATACTTATAATTTTCAGGGACTCTGGTGTATGGCCATCTATACTAGATACTTCGTACTACGTAGATACGTGCTTTTTAGTTGGCCTTGTTCTCGAAGATAACTTTACTCCTCATCGTTACTCGAGTCAAGGAGAAAGTACTAACCTCCTCCATAGCACCTGATCACCAATTTTCTGTGGTTCCCAGGGTAGTCCTATATGCCCTAGACTCTCTGACGTTACACTTCTAATTTAGTATCTTCAACGAGAGTGACCTCGTATCCTGACGGCCGAGTGATATTTCACGTGTCGTTTTATCAATATCGATTCCTTTACAGCGTCCACATATATGCAATATGTTTAGTACAACGATACAGCATACAGCAGATAAATCAACTGAATAGTCGAACATATGTCGTTCACAAAACTGAAATAGAAGAAATACTTTTACAATACTGGTAGCTGTTCTCTATATCGGAAAAACAGAAATAGACCATTCAATCGATACATCATCGACAAGCAAACTACCAGTATATCCTTATACTCGCTTTGAAGTTCTAACTTACTCTAACCGTACACACATAACATTGGAGTCCACATACATTAGACAACCATAAATTTTACTCGTCCCTTAGTTTTTTGTATGCAATCACATACAAGAGAAAAAAATTCATAAGTAATACTCACCACGTTCAATTTCCTTCAACAGCACGTACTTAACAGACGGATAATGATTGGGATTGCGTCTATGCAAAGACTCTCTTGTTCCACCACTATAATATGATAGAACTCCAGACCTCGCCGATTCTACATCTCAAATTGACAATAAAAATGATGTTCCCGACATTAACAACATCCACCACAAGAAACTACATCTTATTCCCGCCTATTTTTAAGATTGAAATTCCCACCCTTGTAATTCATATAACATAATCCCACTATTGCATCCAAGTTATTTAATTACTAAACAGATCTGCAGGCCTAAGATATGAAAAAATTAAACGATCCTCCAAAGTTCGTGTTCCCCTTCTCATTCTAATTATAGTCTCGCTTGGTCATATTATTACGAGGAATAATATAGTCCAAAATGAGGATATTTAAAATCCCTAGATCGAAAAAACCTCGCTGTTCATAAATTCTCATTTAAATGGACATAATTTTCAACCCAGTATTCTCTGGAAATACGCAAGACGATTGACAAAATCTTAGTGGATGAAGACGCTGACCACTTTTGTCTAGAATCGATAAACTGAAACTATTGATAATTATTAATAATTCCGTATTCACATTATTGATTCGGTGGAAATGCGTACTATTTACCGTCTGTGTTTCAAAAACCAGAGTTAATGATTACATAGCACTACATGAAAAGTACAGTTTACCATCTGAAAAATGCATAGTGACAAACATTGTTGTTTGTAAAATACTATACTAATAGTCTTTTTAAATTAACTAAGTAATTCAATCATATTCATTGTGTAATCCTACTATACGAAAGCTTACAACACCAAGGAATGACAAATTCTTAAACGATCACCTTTCTGTTGATAAATAACATTACTTTCAAAGTTCCGAAGAACGGGGTCAATTTGAATTAGCGAATACCATTTGATTCCGAAAGTGCATAACTTACAAACAAATGATACATCGCTTTTCCATAAGTTCTACCAGCTCTTTCTTATTTTGAACTAAACTACTAACAAGCTATTAAAGAGGTCTCTTCAGATTAACGTTTCCACACATTCTGAAGCTGTGTGATCAGTTATGATCTTAAAAACGTTCTAAAGAGATTTTGGATAACCAAAATCACGAATTTTACTTAAATTACTGCAGCAAAGCGTAGATTCCCACACTATACAACATTCCTCACGATCAATTTAAATCTAGCTTAATTATAGATAATGCCTTCTAAACAAAAAACGGCACCCGAAAATACCAAAATTTCTAGTCGTTGGAAACAAGACGCATATTTTGTTAAAAACACTCTGATTGCCCACACAAACTCTCAAGTAAATATTAATATCACTGCTGGGCTTCTTAAAATAATAATAATAATATAATTGGATTTGTAATCTTGGAATCAGTCTTCCAACCATCAATTATTCCTATGGGCAATAATGTGCCCCCTTATCGGCAGACCTATTTTTATATCATATCAAGCAGAATTTATACAAAATTGCTATGTGATTAAAAACCAATACATATGCGTCTTAAACCTTACATATATTATATAAGATATGTGCTATCAATTACCAATCATAATTTTCAAAAATATTGTCATTTGATATATCCGGACGAACTCGATATTAAAAGACACTAAAGAATCTATTCATATTTGGACATCTTTACTTATCATCTGCTCTAATGGCAGACTGGACAACTACATTATATGATAAGCATATCATCTTAACTTTGCAACCCAACTTTCTCTCTCTATTAGTAATATACCACTTCACCGGCTTATGGTGATATATCCCTGTGAATCGATACGCAATACATTATGCTATAGGACTTTTAAAGCGAGGCCAACTACTAACAAAAAGTGATGCCAGTGTAAGAATCACGTTTAAGATATCAGTTCGCAAACAGTCTGCCAAATGACCGTTGCATTACAAGTATCTCCTAAGTTTCATAGGCTGATGATTTGATAACCCTTGCTTAGACTGTATTCCCTAATTATGATTTGACTACGTGTAAGCCAGTTACTTATTACTCAGTTCAGGTCTCACGTGGGTATGACCGGTCTACAGAGAAGAGACTTACTTCCTCAATTCACCTTTCCTTCCTCTCGCTTTTGTCGTAGTTAATGTGTCCTTTACCACTGTTGAAGTCGACATAGTTTCTAAGGAACTATAAATTACTTCTTTTTTTGTATGCATAACATCAGGCTATTCACAATAATCATAACATTGCTGCCGAATAACAACGCATGTATATATATAAAAATGTATCAGTACCGTGTCTCTATGGAGATTGCGGATAGATATCATAATAACGTAACAATCTCTCTCAATCGAACCCTACCTAGGATACGGTCGAGGGTTCATAGTTCAATCTTCATTAATAACAACGAAGATACCACAAAACTAAATACTGACTGTCTCTGATAAATGAAACACATATCCGCAATAAATTCTACATTACCGTATTGATAAACACAACAGAGATATCACACTCATATGTATTACAGTACGGTATCTGAAACACAACAGAATATACAAATACGTATATCAGAAGCATTATGATAACACACAACAGAGATGTTCACAAAAAACGTAAGAAAATAACTAATTACACATAAAACAAAACGATTAACTACTCAGAATTTTTTTCTTTATAAGTACTAATTCAACATGGACAATATAATACGTAATAATCTTGAATAAGCAAAACCTAGCTAACAATTTTATCTTTTAGAATAATTACGAGTATAATTCGACAAACAACTAACTCTTTTAAATACAACAATCGTTGATCAAATCTTTAAAAGAGTAAATCCGCCATAGATCAAAGATAAGAAAAGGAGATTATTTACATTCAAACACAAAACAAACATACTTGAGATTTCCAGCAACAAACTACTATTATATCAAACAATAATTCTCGACATATATGTTGTAATAGCACCAAGAATTCAAGATAGACAATTATATCTGAATCATATCGAATATCTTATTACAAAATATCATATACAATCGTCCCAACCAACATGATGGCTTTTTCACCCGCGGTCACCCAAAGTCACGTAAAACAGCGAGAGTGTTATAACCGGATTATAATCAGTTCAACTACTAATCGGATCAGTCATACGCGTGTAAAAATGTGCATCGCTTGGATCTTATATATGCAGCTTACTATTTCGCATTTACCATTCGACATAATTACAAAAAAAAAAAAAAAAAAAAAAATAAAAAAAAAAAAAATCTATAAAAAATATTTTTTAATAAATCTAGGATAACGCCATAAACAAACTCTTAAATTAATATTCATTTATACGTTTTCAAAAATCATGTTCAAAACTATCTCTCTGTACATACCACTCTTTGTAATAATAACACCAAAGCAGTTTAATAAATACGTATCATCAAATATATCTGTTTTATGACATCATTAATCATACAAATGCAAAAACGACATGATCAATCTCGTCCAAGTCCATAAATAAAATACAAAAAACTAAATATTTGTCAATTCAACACCCCCTTAGACACAGAGGTGGATCAGGAGCCTAGCAAGGAGTTATACTCGCCCTGTTACCGGTCACACCCGCCGGAGACCCATAAAGTCACTTGATCAGGTTACCCGACCAATCGGTATCAAATCAGTGTGTGAAATCGGCTCTTATCACACGGCTAGAACAACAACATCAATACAGCAATTGATTTCATTAAATAGTCCATATTCGTACTTATCTTAAATGTTAAACGGACCATAAAATTACGAAATTGCTGCCTTTAAACTTGACAGTAAATCCCTCCGCAACAACATCTTTACTGTAGTATAGTGCTGCCCTTCAATCAAAAACTCTAATTCAACGCAGAACACAGCTCTTGCGTATCGAATATTGAGGAGACATACACACCTATATTGCAGTGATGATGAATATTGCTACAAATATGTGAAGGACGATAGAGAAGCTTGAAATCGCCCGTTTTCATAAAGTTGAGTTAGTAATTTCCGTTAATGTCAAATATCAATAAAAATTCAATACCAAAGCAACATGTGAGACTCTTGTCCTTATTGCTTAGTTCTTGAGAAATGAATTATTGTAACGACAAATGAATGGAAATATTTTATGATTAGATAAAATCATCGTCAATTATAAACAACATAGCTTAATATGTAGTTTCCTATTTAGCGAGTTTTTATTCCCGATCCCTCCTTTTATTCATCAAATCGAGCCCAACATATATGTGAATAATCTGTTATAATATATATTTCATTAAAACTCCATTTTTAAAAAATTAAAGATAAATAGTTATGTTTTTATGAATTCCTTGCCATGTTATACTTGCATCTATTAGGTTTTCATATACAGGCATAGATCGATACTTTCGCAAAGATCTTGTGTACTATTGTCGCACCAACTGCAAATTAACATATTCCTAACCTTTTGTAAGCTTTCCTGGTTGGTCATGTACCAAAGGAAAATAAAGAAGCTGTTATTCCGGTGATATTGGTTCAGAACCGCCTGGCCATAGATTTTCATTTAGCATTTACCACTCTAACTAGTATGATGTTAAAAATTTCAGTGCTCATGAATTTGAAAGTGTCTCAAGAATTGTTTACTATTAAATTCCGGGACAATAACTTCTGAAAAACCATATAACCTCGGGATGTGACTCCGTTTATGGTTGAGTAAAAAGGCCATCACATGCATTGATATCAATTTATTTGCTAAAATGGTTTCATAATCATTTTCATCGAAAATAGCTAATTCTCGAACAATTATACTGATGAATGTTCTCCATTTTGAAAAGTTTCTAGAGGTAATGTATTGTGTTTGTCTTATTATATGCGCACGCATCAAGAGTTGGGTACCGAGAGATAAAACTCGAGTTTCAGGAGAAAACACTCTAAGAGAGTATTTCATCTAACGTATTATTTCCCACAAATATAACATACAATAAAAAATTTAAAAAACCATATTCCACATGACTGCTGTTATAGCCGATAAAATGTGAAACAAACACTGCAAAATATGACAGAGAAAATCCCAATAAGGAAACATAAATTGTATCTGATTACATGATACAAATATCCACAATAACTTGACAGTACTGTATCTCATAACAGAACAGAGATATCTATAATAACCTAACGGTACTGTGTCTGATAACAGTACAGAGATAATCACAATAACCTAACAGTATAGTATCTGATAACAGGACAGAGATATCCAAAATAACGAGATAGTACTGATCTAATAACACGACAGAAATTTCTACAATAACGCAACAACTGTAATATGTTAACACAATGTCAAGATATACTTTAACTATTCATTTTTTAAAGATCAGATTTACTTTTTCAGTAATGAGTGTAATTTTGCTAAATTAATGTTTTTCTACTTACGTCGGCGACGTAATGCATCTGAAAATGTATAAAAAGAATGAATTAATCAATATGCTTCTGTACATTAGCACTCAATAATTTTTCTATAGGATTAATTTAGAATGAAAAATTAAACATAATGATTTCTGACTAACGCAAAGCCTAGCTAACAGATTTTGATCATTCAAAATAATGCGAGTTAGGCATTCGACAAACTCTTTTAAACAACAACGTTGAA
>CAJDSM010035641.1:0-12277 GCA_903981925.1 Ostrea lurida | reverse complement strand
GATCTTGAGCAGTCCCCAGGCCACTTGCTGGCCACTGCCTTTTAGCACTTAAAACATGATCTAACGCTCTATTCTACTGCACCTTAATGGAAATGTTTTTTGGGTTGTTTTTTTTTTTTTTTGTTATACTTATGACGCGATTTAGTACTTAACCATATTTATACTAGCGCTAGATATTTTTTTGGATTTCGCAATGGACATCGTAAATATTCATATTGTACTATGAATGTAAATATCGAAAAAGAGAAGGAAAGGTGTCGGCCCGGGGCGAACTCACACCATGAATCCTTTTTACACATAAAAAGAAATTATATGAATTCGAAAAATATTTCATCTTAAAAAAAAACTTGGAAGCCAAAAAAAAACATCACATATATGCCAATTAGGGATAAGTGCACATAATCCTAAGAGATTGACAAGGCGGGAGATAATGAAAAAATCACAAACAAGGAAGACAGAACAACCACACTGAAAGAAATGAAAAGAATTTGCTACAATTGTGACTGCCTTGTATGATGAATTGTGGGAGGTACGAGGCCCATTCATCTGATTGAATGCCCTTTATATTATAATTGATAGATATAATTTTCTGAGGACAATAATAAAAAATTTATAGCTTATCAAGTAAAGAAAAAATTCTATGATTTGTGTCAAATTGAGAATGATAGGTTGCTTACCAGACTTGGCAATTTTTTAATCAGTATTTTTAAAACAAGAAATAGTACAATACAAGAACAAAAAAATATAAAACATTTATTACAAATATAATCTCCAACTGATATAAATTAGCTTCAATAGTAATTTATTATTACTATTATATAATTTGTTACTATCAGTCTTGATTTTATGTATTGTGACGTCAATCCATTGTTACCGCATTTCAATTCAACGTCACAGTTTACAGTTACGTCATAGCATACGCTCTGCATAGCAGCCATTCTTGTCGATGCAACTGTAAGTACTAGGCATCTCAAAATGTTCGATAATCTCTTGCGTTACAGTCCATATGACCCCCTGCAATCGTTGAGATTAACAGAATCAGACTGCGTTATGTCAAGTCGGATTGCTTCTTACGATGCCCGGGCGCATCTGACGACACAGGGTCAATCGCAAACTGTGCCTTTTATTGCATTGGACTTGGAGTATGGTGACATATCAGATGACGATGTTTTAGACAAAGAGGTAGAGACTATCTTTTTCGGACGAAATGCATCGAGGGGTGCGTCACCAGTTTTTACGGGTAAGACATTACATCTCCTTTAAAAGTCATCATTTGAATTTTCGCAAATTCTACGTTTCGATTACAAATTATCACTAAGTCATATGTTGACTGATTTGTTTCATACCCTTTGTTAGACTGTCATTTTCCTACTAGATTTGACTACGGGTAATCCCGTTTACTGTATTTCGACTAAGGGATCACGGCGGGTGTGACCGGTCAGCAGAGGATGCTTACTCCTCCATGGCACCTGATCCTACCTTCGCTTTGTCGGAGGTCCGTGTTGCCCTACACTCGATTTTGTATATGTTTTTTGGATTATGACTGGCGAAGTTACAAGTAAATTACCTTTGGAGACTTTTAATGACTCCACACTCTTAATTAAAGATCTGCTTCACTTTTCGCCCCTGCATTCACCATTGATGATGGTCAAAATTTAAAATTGACAAAAGTTTGCTGCCGTGTTCCAGCATGAGACCAGCCTGCACTCTGGTCGACCGCATCAGACGTGGGTGGAGTCTGTATACGAACTCCGATAGACGAAAAAGCTTCAGGACAGTCACAAGTAAATTACTTTTGGAGACTTTTAATGACCACACTTTAATTAAAGATTCTGCTCACTTTCCTCCCCTGCATTCACCATTGATGATGGCAAAATTCAGTGCTTTGCTTTAAAAAGTTGTTGCTTGCCGTTTGTTCCAGATGAGACCAGCCTGCACTGGCGGGATCCCATCAGACGTGGGAGTCCTGTATCGACTCCGAAGACGAAAGCGCACAGTCACAAGTAAATTACTTTGAACTTTTAATGACCCATTTAATTAATGATTCTGTTCACTCCCCCGCATTCACCATGATGATGCAAAAAATTCAGTGCTCTTGCTTAAAAGTTGTTGCTTGCCGTTTGTTCCAGATGAGACCAGCCTCGCACTCTGGCGGATCCGATCAGACGTGTGGAGTCTTGATACGACTCCGAGACGGAAGAGCTGCACGTACACAAGTAAATTACCTTTGGAGACTTTTAATGACCACACTTTAATTAAAGATTTCGCTCACTTTTCCCCTGCACACCATTGCGATGAGCAAAAATTATGATTGCTTTTAAAGTTGTTTGTTGCCGTTTGTTCCAGATGAGACAGCCTGCATCTGGCGGATCGATCAGACGTGGTGGAGTTCTGTATACGACTCCGAAGCAGAAGAGCGTGGACAGTCACAAAGTAAATTACCTGGAGACTTTTAATGACCACACTTAATAATGATTCTGTTCACTTTTTCCCCTGCCATTCACCATTGATGATGGCAAAATTCAGTGCTTTGCTTTAAAAATTGTTGCTTGCCGTTTGTTCCAGATGAGACCAGCCTGCAATCTGGCGATCCATCAGACGTGGTGGAGTTCTGTATACGACTCCGAAGACGAAAGCTGACAGTCACAAGTAAATTACTTTGGAGACTTTTAATGACCACACTTTAATTAAAGATTCTGCCACTTTTCCCCTGCATTCACCTATGATGATGGCAAAATTCGTGCTTTGCTTTAAAAGTTGTTGCTTGCCGTTTTGTTCCAGATGAGACCAGCCTGCACTCTGGCGGATCCGATCAGACGTGGTGAGTCTGTATTCGACTCCGAAGAGAAGAGCTCACAGTCACAGTAAATTACCTTTGGAGACTTTTAATGACACCACTTTAATTAAAGATCTCTGCCACTTTTCCCCTGCATTCACCATTGATTGTCTGGCAATAAAAAATTCAGGCTTTGCTTTAAAAAATGTTGCTTGCCGTTTGTTCCAGATGAGACCAGCCTGCACTCTGGCGGATCCGATCAGACGTGGTGGAGTTCTGTATACGACTCCGAAGACGAAGAGCTGTCAGGCACAGTCACAAGTAAATTACCTTTGGAGACTTTTAATGACCACACTTTAATTAATGATTCTGTTCATTTTTCCCCTGCATTCACCATTGATGATGGCATAAATTCAGTGCTTTGCTTTTAATGTTGCTGCTTCCCCCGTGTTCCACACTCTTCCCCCACACGACCCTGCTCCGCCCATCAGACGTGGTGGAGTTCTGTATACGACTCCGAAGATGAAGAGCTGACAGTCACAAGTAAATTACCTTCGGAGACTTTTAATGACCACACTTTAATTAATGATTCTGTTCATTTTTCCCCTGCATTCACCATTGATGATGGCATAAATTCAGTGCTTTGCTTTTAATGTTGCTGCTTCCCCCGTGTTCCACACTCTTCCCCCACACGACCCTGCTCCGCCCATCAGACGTGGTGGAGTTCTGTATACGACTCCGAAGATGAAGAGCTGACAGTCACAAGTAAATTACCTTCGGAGACTTTTAATGACCACACTTTAATTAATGATTCTGTTCATTTTTCCCCTGCATTCACCATTGATGATGGCAAAATTCTGTGCTTTGCTTTAAAAGTTGTTGCTTGCCGTTGTTCCAGATGAGACCAGCCTGCACTCGGCAGGATCCTGATCCATAACGTGGTGAGTTCTGTATACGACTCCGCAGATGAAGAGCTGAACAGTCACAAGTAAATTACCTTTGGAGACTTTAATGACCACTTTGATTAACAGATTCTGCTCACCTTTCCCCTGCATTAACCATTTGATGATGGACAAAAAATTAGTGCTTTGCTTTTAAAAGTTGTTGACTTGCCTTTGTTCCAGATGAGACCAGCCTGCACACTCCTGGCGGGATCCCGAATCAGACATGGTGGGTTCTGTATACGACTCTGAAGACGGAAGAGCTCAAGATTTCATCTGGAATTTCTCTCCCAATTTCTGATAGTGGCCAGTATTCCCATGACATTAAAATCTCGATTTTATAGCATAGAACGATTACAATTTTACATGCAGTTAGCAAAAAACGCACGTAATTTTACACATACTATTTCGTTTTGCGGTAACTTACATTGCTGGTTGCTGGATGGATACAGATAGGTTTTGGAACGGTTTGATCGTTGCCATACCAACAAGACATACATTGATGACACTCTGTACCTGAGCAGTGAATTGTCTGTGGATTCTAAAACAATGTTTTAGAGAGTAAGAAAGGTTGATATAATGTTGCTCAGAGTGAATTCTTGCTGTTGTGCGAGTCATTGTGTAGACCAGCCGCCCAGGCACAGCTATACTATATGAATGGGAAAACAATAATTTATTATATCATAGTGATATTTGATTAAAAATTTAACGCCTTTTGAAATTTTCAGGCGAAAACCTGTCTTTAATTGTGGAATAGCTGTCAACATCGAGTTTGAATCGCTGCATTGAGATGTCATGATTCTAAGTGTTATTTAATGTAATATGGGCTAATGCTTGGGAAAATGTATTTTTCCTTCATATTCCATAATTGTTTATTGTACGATATTCATAGTTATTAATGTGATTTGTAAATTGAACTCATTTTATATAAAAGTGTAAATAAAAAACATTTGTCAATAAAAAAATTCAGTTTTCTCTCTTCCTCTCTCTCTCTCTCTCCTCTCTCTCTCTCCTCTTCTCTCTGCTCTCTCTCTCTCTTCTCTCTCTCTCTCAATTGGCACTCATACCGAACGTAGTCTGGATTAATCGTTCTGCATTTTTCGGGCCAGTGATGAAATCAAGCGAATTTAATATAGGTTAGATGTACAAGAACGGCAAAGAATATCTTAATGTGTGTACTTGGGGGGGGGGGGGGGGGGGGGGCAAAAACTTGTATTCTGACTTACTTTATGACCACTGTAAATACACATATTACAGATATTAAATTGGCGCGAAGTAAAACACAGTGTTAAACGTAATCAATAGTCCCAAAAAACCACATATAGAAAATTGAGTTCTAGGCAAACAGGACCTCCGACAAAAAGTGGAAGACAGGATCAGGTGTTCATGGAAGAGAGTACGCATCATCATGCCTGACTGGTCAACGCCCGCCGTGAAAACCCGTAGTCGAAACTAAGTACGGGGTTAATCCGTCGTCCAAATCTAATTACGAAAGTGACAGTTCTATACAAAGGGTATAAAACAAATCAATCAACATATGACTTAGTGATAATTTGTAATCGCAAACAAGGTCATTATAGCGAACCCGATAGAATTTTGCGAATGATGACTTTTGAACGAGGATTCGTTATAACCCTGCAACATCAACTTTTTTGAGTTGGCCTCGCTTTAAAAGTCCTCATTACCCATGGCATGCTCTTGGCGTTATCGAATCAACTGGGAGACATTACACCATAAGCAGGTGATAGTGGCACATTACACATAGTAAAAGGAAAGTTGATCGATTGCAAAGTCTTTCATATAATGATTGTCAATCTGCCAGATTAAGTCATATTAAGTAAATATCCAAATATCTGTCAGATTCTCTGTGATGTTCCTTTATTTCGAGTTCGTCAGGATATATCAAAATGATTGTTAATTGATAAGAGATCATCTATATTTGATATCTATATGTATGGTTGAAGGACACGACAAGTTTCTTGTTTTATCCCGTAACAGTTTTTTTTGGGGGGGGGTTACATGAAGATTGCTTCACAGAAAATACCATGTTTAAAACAAAATATAGCCAAATATGATGTGTTAAACAGAACGTATAAGAGCATATTCAATATAGGTAAACAAAAACATGGCTCAAAACCTGTTTACAATAGCGAAGAATTGTAAGTGCTGTATCTCACTTGTAACTCAACAACTGATATCAAAATTTTTGCTGACCATTAGAATTGTAAACATTAAAAATGAAAATCTAAAATCTAAAGTAGCTCGAAACGTGTCCATCATCCCTTTAAGATCCCCCTTTTGGACTATATTTATATCCCAGTAATAATATGACCAACAGGACTATAATTAAATGAGGAAGAGGAACATGTACACTTTGGAGAATTTCGTTGTAATTGTTCAATATCTAGGCACTGCAACGTCTGTTTGTAATTAAATAACTTATGTGCAATAGTGGAATTATATCTGTATGAAATACAAGGTGTGGATTTCATCTTAAAATAAGGCGGAGTGCAGATCTGTACTTTTTTATGGCTGAGGATGTTGTTGATGTTGACAGCACCAATCCTTTCATTGTCAAATTTGAGATGTTAAGAATCGGCGAGGTTTCTTGAGTTCACTTGCATCACTAATACTCGGTGGAACAAAGAGTCTGTGATAGGCAACATCCCCAATCATATATCAAAGTGTGTGTATTCCGGGGTTGAGGAATCCAAGTAGGCGCTGCTTTTAGTTTTTCTTGTAATTCATAATTTTCCAAAGGAACAGAGGAAAGTTTGGTGCGCGAGTGTGATGTGGACCCAATGGTTTATTTAAGTAAGGTAAATAAGAAATGAATCTTATATTTTTTCGGGTGATGCAGGTATCACCGAATTTTTGACGGTAAAACTCATAGAGCGCATTGATGAAAAGTTTTACCGTCTAAAATCTCGATCGGTGATAACCTGCATATCACTACTTACTAGTCATATGTAAACGAGTAGAGTTGTGTCTTACCAGAGAAAAATAGGACATTTCGAATTCCATGCAACCAGAAGAATATTTGTGTTATTTTCATTCAAAAGGTTCGATCTGAATATAACCCGTTGGATCCGCTCGTAGTAAGCGACACGCGCGCTTGCATTTATGAAGAAGTCCAGAGTGGATTACCGTACGTAAATAAAGGTAAAACGTTTTATAGCTAAAGTAATTTAAAACATAAATTATGTCGTAAGCGTTAGTTGTCTCTCCCACCATTATCATCAGGACATCTCAATGCTGTTAGTGGGTGATTTGACATAGATAGACCTGTTTAAGGTGAGTGTGTGACGATTATATACTATATAGTAGGTCTATTTATGTGTTGTAGATAATCACTCACATGAAAGATGGACACTGCAGTCTGGTTTTATCGCCATACAATGTGACACAGAAGTCGCACAGTGTGTGCATATGTTTAGGTGTTGTATTACTTTAACCCACTCACTTTTAAAAAGATTACACTCGTTTAGCCAAAAAAGTTCGATTTAAGTTGAACATTGCATTTGCGCCCTTTGTTTAAAAAAAAAAAATGGTCGAGTATCATTATTGAAACTTAGATATCTACTTGATATTTCTGTTGGATAGAATACGTAATTCGATATGAAGAATTTAGTTCATGGGGATTTTAAAACGGGGGTTCTATGACAGCCCATTCGGATACAGTGCGAATAAACCCGCGAACGAAGAGATTTCAATATAGGCTTCCGAAAATTACCATGGATATTTAAATTATATAAGCAATATTTTAACCCCGAATACGAAGACTCGGGTCATTTCTTACTGTAGGCCTAGCTCTCTAAAAAAAATATTGGGACAGATCAGATCAGAGATTTTCAGAGAGCTACAGTCTTTGTTTCGTAACATATAACAAATATATTGAACTCCCCCGTTAGTCTGGTCCCCGCCCCCGCCACTCTTTGATCATTCGTTCCAGACTACTCCCCCGTCACAATGCACAACCTTATTTTGGTGATGGAATTTTTCAAACCACAAATTACTAATCAGACATATATTTCAAATACAATAGACAGTATATTTCAATACAATATACAGTATATGTCAATCAGAAATAGTTAAAATAACCATGAGTCAGTCCCTTTCCAATTTTTGTGTGAAAATTTTATTGAAACTTAGGCTCGAGTTTTTGCGTAGTACTATCTTTCAAAGACTCACCAATACCCATGCACTAACCGTGCAAAAATGCATTCGCGTATGTACATGCAGCTTTCTTAACATTGTTGTGGGTGAATTCATTAAAAGTTACTTCACCAAACCAATCGTGGCATATTTTATAATTACTGATAAAGTTAACTATTGGTGCCGAAAAAAAAAAAAAACTGAAAAGGGGGAACTTCTTGTTATTCAGACCAGATGATGTACGAGGAAACTGCCAGCATATTGGATAATAACAACTCATCTGTTGCTATGGATTTTGGGTCTGTTCATAACCCCAAACGAAAGAGAATAGATGACATTTGTACAGAACAAACCCAGGAAACAACGCCCGTGTACAGTAAGAATCAGTGAACGTCTGTCCATGTTGCATATTAATTGAAGCTTTTTCTTTTTCCTAAATTTTACAGTAGCAGTTTTTTTCTTTCGTTTTTTTATCAAAACAATGCAGTTTCACTGATGCATTTCATTTCTTGAAAATCTTATGCATTCATATCTTACTTGACATAAAAATCTGTATAAACAGATTTATATCTTGGAAACAAATTCAATAACAGAATATTAAAGTATCACCCTCTAGTATATATATCAATACTGCCTACATTGAAATAATGACACTTGCTTTTTTTTTAACGACATTGTTTTAGGAAAACATTTAATTCCGATAAGCCGGAACAGCAGAGTTTACTCCACGACAGACTGGAAAGACAGTGGTACCGCCATTTTCTGTCCCGTCACGTGTGACTTGTTTTTGAATATTCATAAGTATGACCAGATAACCACTTCACAAGGAGATTTCTTTGTTGGGGACGTTCATGGGAATTACGAAAAGACTACTTCAGGTACACTACGAACTGACGCACTAAGTAGAATAGCAATTAACCAGATCGCCACCCAAATACAATAAATGAATGTGAAAAAGTTCATGGTTCTTGCATTTTTTGCTAGGCAATGTAGTACACCTCTGGAAACATGACAAAGTACAACGACAGTTTTATATTGCACAATCACTGCTCTTCGCTGTGCCACAGGTAGGAAATTACTTTCACTCTGAAAATTTATGTTGAAATATGATAGAACCATCAACCACATTGGTGACTACTCAACGACATAAACAAATTGCTAATTACTAGTATTTACAAGATCACAAAAATTAGAAAAAGTATGGGATGTTCAACTAAAGTGAGTTTTAGACCATATAGTAAAATTGTTCCAAAGGCGTTGCATTAACGATAGAATTTGATAGCAGTCTAGGTTTGTTACTGCTGTAGTCAGCATGGGGGGGTTGATGAATGTACTAATCTCGGTTGAGATTTGGCTAAGCTGGATGTTTGGACTGGTGCCCTCGTTGTGAAGGCATCAATCCAAATATGCAGCCGACCCAAATCTCAGCTGAAATGAATATGTGTACATATATTAGGGTTAATTGACTGTGAGACATTTTATATAGAGTATGGGCACTGGAGAGATGTTGTGTCTAACAATTAAATGATTGCCCTATCAAGATGCTAAAGCTACGAGGAAGCGCAGGATTTATTGTGATGTTGGTCTGCGACATAAGGCAGCACACCTTTAAACATTTTCGATTTTTTAAGGACCTAGTACACGACGTTTCTGATTTGATTTTTTTTTTTTTAACGGATTCTAGTATAATCAACGTTTCTGATATTTGTTCATCTCCTCATTATGAAGAATCTGTATGATTTCCGAAATGGGTTTGAATTTTATTTAGTGGTAATATTACCATATTTTGTATACCATCCTAGTTAACTTGGTGGTTAGATCACCGATCTAATAATGCAAGGTTCCTGGGTTCGATACCTGATTGTTCCCAGATTTTTTTATCGCCATCTTTGCTACAGTAATGTCCCATTTTGTATACACTCGCTGTAAAACATCAATGCAAAACCAGGAACAATCAAAATATGATAATTGTGGTAATATTCCCGAAGTTTTTTTTTTTTGTTTTTTTTTGTAGATACGAGATAGGATGAAAGTAAATTATGCTTGAAATGCCACGAAAAAAAAAGAAGAGTGTTATACATGGTGTGTGACCCACGATTTTTCTCCAAAATTTTGTTTTTCACTTTTTATGACCAAAATATCTTGTCTGATGTGTATAAAG
Source organism: Ostrea lurida (assembly GCA_903981925.1). NCBI lineage: Eukaryota > Metazoa > Mollusca > Bivalvia > Ostreida > Ostreidae > Ostrea > Ostrea lurida. The sequence goes on along the minus strand of CAJDSM010035641.1, from coordinate 2,244 downwards.
TTGAAGTTTGTGGCTGTGCAGCATCAAAACGCATTAAATTACAAAACTGACAATTCATATTTTGTTTGTAAATATAAACACTGGTTACAATGCTACATTTGGGGAGGCGGTCCTTGTGCGGAAATCGGGCGATGGCTTTGCAATTTATAATATCCTGAACTAACACGTGAATACAACAGAAAATTTTCATGTCTTATCTACTTGTTAGGTCTTTCCTTTTGGCTGGGAACCGCCTTTTATTTCGAAATTCCTCTCGGACTTAATTTGTAAATGGATGGTATCATATACGTATAGTTGATAAACAGGAAGCCTCAATCGAACACATTTCCTGAGCACTTCAACCTATTATATAACTAGGTCAATTCAGCTTCTATGATCCGGCATCACTTTCGCGTCAAACCAGAGACGTTTAACATGGGCAGTGACTGTTTCTTTGTCAACCAAGTGAAAGTCACGGGTCTTTTGGATATGGCCTTAAATGTGTCACGTTAGGCGTGGGCACAACGAAGAACTATCACTGCTACGTACTGTAGCAAGCGCCATAACATAGGTCAATATTTGTGGCTTTTCATCTAAAACTGATGACTGAAAACTTCTCAAATGAGACGTAAAATAAAGAAGAAACATCTCTCCAGTTTAGATTAGTTCTTATAGGTGGAGAGAGGTCCTTGTACTGTTTATTGTTTGGAATATACAGAGAAGATTAAGCCTCCAATCGATTTATACATGAATGTTTTTCTTTCTCTCCCCCCAGGATTTTGTCATGATGCAGAAAATTTTGCATTCCATGTGAAAGAATATGTTGACAAAATACATCAGAAGGTTCCGAACGTACGATAAATGCACCAGGAAGTTCCGAATCGTTTGATAAATACACCAGGAGGTTCCGAATTATCCGATGTGCCAAAAACCACCAAATTTCATACCGGTATTCCACAGATAATACAAGACTTTATCATTCCATGTTGCGCAATAAAGGCTATGAACTCTTTGACACCATGTTTCGTATACTTCATATTGGAGATGAACTTATTCATGGTGGCTTTACTGAATGTCAAAGTTGTTTTATATTCATCACAAAACCTCATCTAAAATTACATAATCAGATAATTTTTGAAGTGTTTTCATTTTTTCTTTCTTTTGAACGGACAAAGGGCCAACGTTATTGGAGATGTCCACTAGTTTTCGAGTCTCTCCGTCCACAACCTTTTGTTGGCGTCCTTTTCAATATATGTTGTAAGCTTTGGACTTTTCGAATTTTACTGATACCGGAGTCGGAGATATTTCAGTAGACATGCAAACTGACTGACTTGCCTCGTGCATCTTTTATTGTGACTTTGTGATACGTTTATTGTGCGCTAAACTCTTGCAAGGCAAAACTGCCAATTGTTAAAAAAAATTGAATTTTCATTATTTTAGGGGGGGGGGGGGGCGTTTGTTAGTGAGTGTCGTTAACTGTGGCTTACTGTACAGAAAATGCGATTTGCTCATAAATAGACTATTGTAATAAAATAACATACAGATAGGGACACGCGTATAACTCAACAGGACTATAATTGATACAAAGTAAACACTGTCGATCTTGAGCTATTTTGATTCTCCACATAATCTGAAAAGGTCTGAATTGTAGTCTAGTTTACCGGCATCAATCATTGCAGCATTTGACATTTCACTCCAGCTAAAACGCAGTTGCTATCCAGTTTGAATGAACAAACTACACAATTTACGTGCATGTATATATCCCAGTTTCTACGTAATTGATAATATTCTGGGTCCTTGCTACGAAAGTCTAGTAGGATCAAACTATGGGGAAAACCTTCCAAATAGAACGGCTTTATATCGCGAAAAAGATGCGTAATAACAAACGGTGAAAGGTGTTATGATATTTGTATGTGATGTATGTGAGGTTAACACGATGTGTGTGAGATTAACACGATGTATGTGAGATTAAACACGATGTGTATGAGATTAACACGATGTGTGTGAGATTAACACGATGTGTGTGGAGATTAACACGATGTGTGTGAGGTTAACACGATGTGTGTGAGGTTAACCACGATGTGTGTTAGGTTAACACGATGTTTATGAGATTAACACGATGTGTGTGAAATTAACACGATGTGTGTGAGGTTAGCGCGATGTGTGTGATGTTAACACGATGTGGGTGAGATTAACCACGATGTATGTGAGATTAACACGATGTGTGAGATTTGCACGATGTGTGTGGGGTTAACACGATGTGTG
>CAJDSM010035640.1:5621-19973 GCA_903981925.1 Ostrea lurida | reverse complement strand
TCGAATTATTCATTTCATTTGAAAACTGAATTATATGCACTTTGTTTTACAATGTAATTATATACACTATTCCGACTCCTTAAAAGAGTCTATTGAATATTCCATCTTTCTATCGTGTATGCAATGCAAACTGGCCGATAAATTCTCAAACATTACCTGCAGAAAATAAAAAAAAAAAATCTGTGCATTCATGTAATTTGAATTGCTATGATAGAAAATTTATAATTTAAATAAAAAATTCTTATAACCTCTACTTGCATAGTAGATAATATAGATATGGCGCTAGATCTCTAATATTTTTAAAAGTTTATTACTAGAGCGCAGTTTGTTTAGATACGGGTTTCATTGCATGCGTTTCTGTGGAATTAATGTTTAATTTCATTTTTGCGGTATTGATTTGAACGTATTTTTTTTTTAAATTACAAAGGTAATGGTTGAAGCTTTTGTTATTGTTAATACTAGCCTTCGAGTTGCAAATATAATCTCAAGAAATAAATCAAGCATATCAATTCAAAACATGCAATGAACATGAGAATTGTCAATTGGTACTGCGTTTGTTTTATGCTAAATTAATATTTCATTTGTTACTTTATTTATTCATTCATACAATACAAAAAATGGTGGCAATGTTTTGCAGATTCAAGCTATAGGTAGGGATATATTCGAGTGGTATTGGAAAAGGCAAAGATAACGAACAGTGATCAATCTCGCAAGTCCCAACAAAAGAAACAAGGTTGGGCAAACACGAACCCCTAGACACACCAGAGGTGGGATCTGGTGCCTAAGAAGAGTAAGCATCCCCTGTCGACGGTTTGGAGTGACAAGAGGAACTGAGTTCAGACAAATGCCTTTTAAAATCATGGACCTTCTACGTAAAATGTTTCTACTGTCTTAATCTTGTTACTATATTAAGTAAGATGGCTGAATTATTGTGTCACCTTACAATTAACTCTTTGTCTAAAAGAGACGTACAAAATGCATATTGTTAGTGTCGTTTGATAAAAAAAAATCGGGGGGGGGGACTTTCTCTCATAGGTTATTAGTCCCCTACCGGTTTGTAACCGGAGGGGACTATAGCTTTCTTCTTTGTGTTTGGCTGTCTGTCCCCATTGGTTTTCCGCATTTATTTTCTTACTGCTTGCAGATATTCATTTGATATTTGGCACATTGCTTTGCCATACTAAGTTACAGATCAAGTTCGAGTTTAGTTTAAATCCATTCATTTTTCACTGAGTTATGGCCCTTGGACTTCGAAAATTTCATAATTTATCAGTTTTCCGCACTTTTTCTCACTGTTTGCAGATATTCATTTGATAGTTGGTACATTGCTTTGCCTCCAGTACAGATCAAGTTGGAGTTTGGTTTTAATCCATTAATTTTTCAAGTTCGGTTTCGATCCATTTATTTATTACTGAGTTATGGCCCTTGGACTTAAAAAAAAATCATAAATTATCAGTTTTCCGCACTTTTTTTTTCACTGCTTGCAGTTATTCATTTGATATTTGGTACATTCCTTTGCCATACCAAGTTACAGATCAAGTCGAATTCGGATTTGATCTATTCATTTTTCACTAATTATAGCCCTTGTCCTATCCTGACTCCCAATATTCCCTTTTACCATAAGTATATGATATAGCCTACATAATGAAATTAGAAATTGTTGCGGTCCAATAAGTTGTGTAACCGGTAGGGGACTATTATTGGCTGTGCAGTACTCTCAGAATGCCTGTTTTATCAAGATATCTCCTAGTTCTGAGCCATGCAAACGCTCTATCGACTGATTATCGCGATGGTTATGAAGATAACAGTGCATTGTGACGTCATATTAACTGCGAAGTTTTATTTCTTTCAAACCAAGCAATTATTAACAACAAACATACAAAAGTATGAAAAAGCTTTTTTAAAAGTTTGTGGTACTTTCCAAACTGTTTTCTTAATTTATCTACGGGGTTGCATGTCAACTTTATTTTAAGTGTGCAGTGACGGAGATATTTTTCCAGAGCTCATAACAAATCACATGGTTCTGTAATCACTGGAGCTTCGCGACGCCAGCTTCGCTCGCCATTAACTATATACCTGCATAGAAATATTCAAAATTTACCACAGAATAAATGCCTAGATTGAACTTTCATGGAGAAACCATTTGTAATCAAGCGCTTCTAAAACGATTACTTGATGACATCATTACAAGGAAGACAAACCCCTGAGACAATTTTTTTTATGTCTTTGCAAGGGAATTAAAACGAAAAGGAAAGGACTATCAGAATAAAATCTTGTAGATAATTAATCTTCAACAAAAGTAAATTAAATTTTATCTCAAGGATAGGGTGTTTATTCAAGAAGAGTCATGACGTCTTCCTCTTAAAAGCTAAATATATCAATAGTTACTCGTTAACAAGATCTGATACCATGGTTACACACTAGAAAGATCTGATTAATAAGCGACAGTGTCATCTGATAAGTATCTTTCTTGCCCAATCTGATAATTATCCTCGTTCGTTGGCTAAAGCAATGATGGTAAAAAAAAAAAAAAAAAGAAGAAGAAGCTCGAAATCATCAGCTATCAACGAAAGTATGACCAATTGCTTTTGAAATAAATTGTTAACTAAGCTAAACAAGACTGTGGAAAAGATCTTCAATTTGAGTGCCCCCGAGTCTGCAAAATCATCATGTATAAGTGGCTATCTACAACAACTGTAAAATACAGGAAAATATTATTAAGGTAGCACGCCCAAACAAACCGTGTGGGGATGAATTGAATTCGATCCTAGTTCAGTGCCGCACAATTTCACAGTGTATGAAGAAATTTACAAGCTACTGTTCGAACAAAGGTGTCAGGTTTTCCCGCCAGTGATATCGATATGTTATTTGTATGTCTTTTGTTCATACGGTATGTTAACAATAAGGTAACTCCCGGTCAAGTAGAAATATTATCTAGAACTAATTTTCAGTAAATATATTTTGTAGCAAGAAGGATTCCCTTGCGGTGAATCCGATAATCGTTGTATGTCTGATAAATTATCAAATAAAAGTGTTCAAAAACGTTTAAAGTGCAAGCTATAGTATATAGATTAAAATCTACACAAAACTATTTTAAAATATCAAGTCACAATGACCCTCCAATAAAAAGACGAAGATATTTTTCAACAGAAGTTCTATTTATCCTGATGGAACATAATTTTGTCTGGAAACAGTAATTTAAATTTCCAGGACATAAGCCATGATACATGTATATATCAAGATTTTACATAATGTAAATGGTCACTAAATTCCTTGTATACATTGATTGATAATTTGTTGTAAATACGTCCCACTCCAGAATATTTCACTCGCATGGAGACATGACCAATGCCGGTGAACGGCTGCAAAATTTAGGCCTACGCTCGGCACTCATGCCCTTTGAGCAGGGAAGGAACTTTATCGTACCACACCTGCTGTAACACGGAGCCTCGGTTTTTGCGGTCTCATAAGAAGGACCGCCCCATTCAGTCAGCTCTTACGACACGCAAAGGGATGCTGGGGAAAATTTAGGCTAGATATCGTTTGATTTCTGTCAAATTTCATGATCGGCACATTGCATAGAGTTTTCATATACAAGGTTAGATGGACAAAGAGGAAGGATTCTAGAAACCGCCGCTTTCAGTACACGAGGTAGGCTGTTGTACCTTGGGTTGTGATCGGCTGTAATCCGCGTCTGTATGTGTAGGCGTTATAATGTCCGTCATTCTAGTCTAAACTTTTCAACTTTTAAACGACCATTGGGCAGAATTTCAACCAAACTTGCCACAATATTTAGTAGTGTAAAGGATATTCACATTAATTCAAATGAGAGGTCATCCTTCTTGTAACGGAAATTAACGAAAATGAGATGTAGTGTAAATACTATTCCAGAAAATTTTGAAGAATCAAGTTTGTTGAAATCATTGCCCTTTAGGGATTTTAAAGTTTAAGTTGAAATATACATGTTTAAAAGACGTAGGGATTTTATGGTCTAAAATCGTCCCCATCAATTCATTAATAGTAAAAGTTGACGGATTGTCACCTACTTTCAACTTATTCTCAGTCTCATAATTGGCAAATATAGACGTAAATTTCCATTATGTATAAATCGACGTCATAGTATGACACCATTACACAACATGGCAAGAAATGCTCGAAATATTGTATGGTGTTTTGGCCAACACACACAATCTAAAATTAAGGTGGTATGAAACGTTCGTCCATATTATAACTTTAGTGACGTGTTTCCGCTTGAAACACGGTCTACTTTCGGTTTAACGTTTTTGTCGAGAAAGAAAAGTATAGGAACCGCACAATAGTAGATTTATCGCTTATATTCGCCTCCAACTATATACCTGTCTTTTCAACTTTTAATGATATTTGATATATGGTCGGGTTCAATGTTGGAGGCGAATATAAGCGATAAGTCTATACGGACCTAGTTTTTAACTTGGATTAATTAGTCAGTGGGGCTAATTATAAGGGTATCCCAAGCTTTATTCAAAGTAAACAATTCAAAATATTTTTAGTAATAAAATGCCAACTTCCGTATGTCCAGATAATGCCATAGTTAACTAGATTTCGAAATTTATTATTTAATAGTGTGATCAAAATGTTGCCTTGCTTTTTATTTCTATACATTCAAGAAGGGTAACTCTTGTTAAAGGATGTTTTATTACAAGGTTTTGGGAAAAAATTATCTGTGTTCCTTTTTAAACTTTTATTCAATTTTTGGTTTGAATATTATATTGTTAACATATGTGCTTCTCCATTACATATATTCCAGTGAGTTTTCCTGCCTGATATAATAAAAAGACGATTTTCTGATATTTTTTTCCTCAAAAAAAAAATGATAGTAACGTTACACTGAATAGAATTTGTTTTTCATTGTCTTCATCTACTATACATTTTGCCTTAACTTTTCAATACAAATAGTTTGTATGTAATGGAAGGGTTAGGACAAAAATGTATTTTTTTTTTCCGTTTTTTAAAAACAAATCTAAAAAAAATCCTAAAAATAAACAGTTGAAAATATTGTGTTTAGGCTGTTGCCATCTTTCATCATATTATGACTGAATTCATACGCAAAAAATTGGTCAAAACGTTTCATTCCACCTTAACTGTCACACTATTGTAGTACTAAAAACTATGACTTTTACAAAATACATTAATTTTATTTTGGTATTCACATGTACAATTGTTACGTATGTACATGGACACATTTTTGCTGTTTTGTTAAATGATCCCATTTCAATTCCCCAAATATCCTACCTAATTTACGGTGACATTTCAATCACTTGATGAACTCTTATGTTAACTGTTGTGAAACCAGCATCTTTCAATTTTCATGAAAACTCAATATGACTTTCACTACAGTGCTTGTTTAACTCATCTTCCCTTGGTAAAGTTTATTCAAAGCAATAATCCCATGATCAGATAAGAAGTACTCACATTTCAAATCTTTGGTTTTGTAGAATAATTGTAAGATTCTTGAAAGTCGTTTTCACCAGAATGACTAGATACAGTTTATTGTAATACAAGGGCAATCAGAGATTTCTGACCTCCGCCATGGTTAAAATAAAGTCTTCTGAATCCGGATATCGCCACCAAGGGGACTTCCGGAGACCAAGATACATCCGTGTACCAATTTTCAAATCGATCTGCTCATTAGTTTTTGCATTAAGTTGCTAAAGTAAGAAATAAACGCCGCCGATTTTATGACCTCCTAGGCGGAGGCCAAATGAAGAAGCACCATCTAAATAATTTTGGTATGAAAGCATCTCTAAAAAGTGTTTGACCCTTGAGGATAGTGCAATGCCACTATCTGACTGAAAAATATTCTTTTTCAGAACCTCTACAGTACTATAAACTGAATAAAATGTGTATGATGTACATTTCGTTTGGAAAAGGCTATTATCAGAACCTTTAGGAGGACACTTCTGGAATTCTACAATATTCTCCCGATAAATCATAATGTATTCAAACATACGAATATATGAATGTAGTGATTTTGATTTGAAGTCATCGATAAAAAAAAGTTAGCCGACCGGCCCACTGCAATACCAATCCATGATTTCATCGTTATTTTCAGAATGCTTTCGATAGCCAGAAAGAATCCACTTTAATATCGCTTTTATTTCAATGGTCCTGTAAAGCTTCTTCTTGAAGACTTTACCGCATTACTGATTTGATCTCGCTATCTTCTCTATATCCCGATCTGAAGCATTATACACCACAGAGATGAATTTGCCAGTCAGCAGTGAAAGTGAGCCGCACGTGTAAGGACTTGTCAGTATTCAAGTATCACACGAGCGATTTAAAGATTGTAATTTCTTTACCGAAACTTACAAATCCTATTTAGCAGGCTTTTCTGCAAGCGATGTATCTAGAATTCAATGCACACGCTGAAAAAGGTACAGCCAAGAACCCAAAGTTAGAATGGTTGATTGATTTTACGTCCCACTCGAGAATATTTTACTCATTAATATGGAGTATTACCAATGGAGGGATGAGCTACACGCTGTACATCGGAGTAACATAATTAGACTTGGAGTACTGTTAAGGTTTTAGAGGATTGGTTGCCCCTATAAAGTCATAGGTGAGTCTCTATACAGCGACACACACCCCTCGTAACCTGGCATAATGTACATAAGATAAAATCCCTGTAGGTCCTATTGAGATTGAATATCGGATATTTTCTGATGACATTTAACTTTGAACCCGTTTGAAAGATCGCATCTGAAGTTAAGGTACATTTAGAATCGAGATGTACACAACCAAAAAAAAAATAGTTTCTGGGCCTTTTCAGTATTATCGTTGATTATCATTAGATTTCAATTTTGTTGTCAACTTACACTTTTAATAGTGTACTGCTATCTAACAAAAAAGTTGATGTTGCAGGGTTATAACGAATCTCGTTTAAAGTCATCATTTCACAAATTCTACGGTCGCTATAATGACCTTGTTTGCGATTACAAATTATCACTAAGTCATATGTTGACTGATTTGTTTCATACCCTTTGTTAGACTGTCATTTTCGTACTAGATTTGACGATGGGTAACCCCGTTTACTTTGTTTCGACTACGGGCTCACGGTGGGTGTGACCGGTCAGCAGAGGATGCTTACTCTTCCATGGCACCTGATCCTGCCTTCGCTTTTGTCAGACTGGTCCGTGTTGCCCTACACTCGATTTTGTATATATGTTTTTTGGGACTATGATTGTTTACTTCGCCAATTTATATTTAAACAATATCAAAGGTCTTGTTCTGCGTATGATCAGTTGAATCGAGGCAGGCTACTTACAGACAAGTTGTTGTTGCAGGAGTTTCAACAGTAGCGTTAAACGCAGCAANTTGTTGCAGGAGTTTCAACAGTAGCGTTAAAGGCAGCACTTCGAAAATTATATGGTCGTTATAACGATCGACTTTGCCAGTATGGCCTGCCATAATTGGGTAAAATGCTGCTTAACGTGTTTCATAGCAATTGTTAGTCGTTCTTAATACACTGATTTTGACCACGGATCACTCCGTTTATCTGATCAAGACGATGGGCTCACGGCGGGTGTGACCGGTCGACAGGCGATGTGAACTTTGTATTCTCGGTAAACTGATTTTAATGGTCCCTGAAAGATGTGTGTAACATACGACGACCACGCGTTAGAAAATGAAGAGAAAAAAAAACCCAACAAAAACCAATCGCAGCAATGGCGGGAACTTATTGTTTGTGCCACCAAACCCCAGTAAAACAATATCTCGCGGATGTCTTAGGCTAGAAAGTCAGCATTCCCGGTCCCTCGGTTTACAAGTATCAGAGGGACTATCTATCAGTATTATAAGATGTAAATATTTGCATAATTATTTTTAATAATTTGCCTACCGGAGGCCATTTTCGTTTCCCATCCCCAACTTTTTTTAATGAGAAGAGGAAACATTTTCTAAATTGATACAACATGTCTTCATTAATTCATGAAATTATCAACTTTATCATACTTAGTTTTATAGTTTATGTATGAAAGAGTCATAATTTGATGAAAATCCTTTAAAGTGAAATCTAAGACTATATGAGAGCAGTAAGATTTTTTTAATGTGTTTCATTGTTCATTTTTACGGAAAGATATGTTCATATATTCATTGTTCATACTGCAATTTACATATTTTTGGAAACCCATAAATATATGAACCTTCTGTCTGCTCCACCAAAATTTTAAAAAAACATAATTGATATGAAAAGATATTGACCTTGAACTGACCTTGACACCTTGAATATTTTTTTTTCATGATTCTGTGTAAATGTCATGACTTTTTTTTCAATGCAAGCAACATGAGAACAGTCTTAACTTTATTGGCATTTTAGACACGTCTATTCCAACATTTTCCTGCACAACTGGTTGTTAGATAGAACGTTCTATCGTTAACCGGTCCGGGGACAATCGTCATTCCACCCCATATCGCTTGTAGCAAAACAGAAATTTATACATACGTCTGCATCGGCTATAAATGAGATAGCAATGCTTTAAATACCTGTAAAACTGAATTTAAAACACGGTTTTAGTGATATTGCATCTGCATTACAGGTTTCATATATATTGTCTCATGCGCTTACTTGAAAGTTATCCACACTCCGGCAAAATGGCGTCAATTGATCGTGAAATTGTCAAAACAACTCGAGCGACACATTTTTCTTGGGATTTTTCTTATTTAAAGAATTACAAAATATCAGAAAAGGTTGGTTACTATGACAATAAGACCTATTTTATGCTCGATTCTTCTAATAGCTTGTGAAATTCATTCGGAGTGATCCACTCCGATTTTGCTACATTCGAGATAGGGAGTTCTAACTTTGATGAGGGACCGAGTCCTGTTTAGAATATTCTAGACGAATGGTGTCGTACACAACAATGTTCGGATACTTCCGTGCGGCCATCTTCGCTAGCCATGGGTTTTCGGTTCACTCTGCTTCTCATTTATGCGAAGATGCCCTGCGGCTGCACCTCCTTCGGAACTAGTACAACAAAGTCGTTACAACATCGGACCCAAATATTTAAAATATCATCCTGATAACTTGTTAGTCATGGAGAATAATTTCTATCACAATCCTCAGTTCTGCGTAGTCTTAACAAACAGCAGCAAAGACATAATGGAGGGAGTTGTTGAGGCATGGACACAGTTTGAACTGAAAATTTTAAAATTTTATTTTCCCATTTCTAATCTTGACAATCATTAATTTTAATGGTCAGCAAAAATGTGAACGTGAGTTCTTGGGATACAATTGATAATATAAGCACGTGTCATGTTTTATAGATTGCTTGATAGAAAATACCATGTTTAAAACAGTATAAGATGTAACAAGCAGTAGAAACTGTTTAATTGGGTTCGTAATCAACTTTTGATTTGAAAAATCTGCTTTAAACAAAACTTTTAGTAATTGAAAAATTCAAAAACTTGGTACACGCTTCTTCTTTTTTTTTTTTACATAACAAAGAATCGCGATCGCTGTATCTCTCTTGTAACTCGGTAATTGACATTCAAATTTGTTGGCCATTAGAAATATCTAGGTTAAGCATTGTAAACATTTAAAATGGAAAATAAGATTTGAAAAAAAATTACGCACAAATCGTATCCATGTTCCTTTAAAATTGCTGTAGGGTTTATTGTTTAAAAAAAGAACCTGGCTATAATTTAATTTTTGCACTTTTAAAGATTACTCAATAATTGACGATTTATGTCAACTGAATGGGGATGCTTTCTCAAATATGGATTGTAGATTTCATTGACCACCCAGCCTCCTTAAATGTGAAAAACATCTGCAAATGTTCACTTCACACCTCCAGCATGAGAGATCAAACATCGTTATAAACATAACACATATCCCCTCCAGGGAGAAGAAGCGCCCTGGGCTTCTATCACGGATGCAACAATGTATGCACGTACATTCTTTTTGGCCATTTCAAATCACTAAATACATCTAATACCCCCTCTTAACAAAAGAGATTCTGAATAATAGTAACTTTCAATGGCAAAGGCATCGATAGCAAAATTGTTTTGTATTGTGTTGAAGCTAACGAACTCGCTGTTTCATTACATTAATTTCCCTGTAGGATTGGTTTCATTTTACAAACTATGTTACTTTTGCAGATAATTCTTTTAAACAATACTTGTAAGGCATTACAGAAGGTGTATTTTTCAATCTTAAGGACGCGTCTTTTTAATTTTCTAAAACATAAATGTTCTCAAACTTAGAAATTCTTGTACTTTTTAGGTACACCCAGCAATGAAACAGAAAGAAAACAAACTCTGCGATTTTCTGCACCAATTACAAATCACGCTTGCATTGAATATGACTGTTACAGTCTTCTGTAATAGATTGCTTTGACAATTACTCCACTCTACCAATTGATTTGGAAGGCACATTTGCAGCCGGGAACTACTAATTCTAGGTTATCAACGTCATCATGAGTCTTCATCTATCCCCATTCCAGATAATCCTCTCTCTCTCTCTCTCTCTCTCTCTCTCTCTCTCTCTCTCTCTCTCTCTCTCTCTCTCTCTCTCTCTCCATCTCTCTGCTCTCTCTCTCTCTCTCTCTCGTCCATCTACACCTAACTCGGTAATTAAGCTCGGAAGAATCGAGATATTAGTGCACTGTTTAGTAGAACACATTAATGAGCCCTTGCATCTAGTGATCATACTGTAAGATAAAAGCACCTTATAGTAATATTTCTAAACATAGAAAATTAAGAAGGTTAAAATACGGCCTTATTAGGCTTAGTGAATTTAAAGTCATGATTTTAACTTTTAGACATCCAAATTATTAAGAAAGTACATGATCATTAGCGATTTATTACACCACAAGATACATCATTACAGCGAGTTTATCATTTTGAAATGCTGTAAATGTACATATATAACTTGAGCGGAAATTCATATTAGATTTCTTAGTTTTAATCACATCGCTAAAACATGAATAAACAGGTATATGTACTTGTCTCCAAAATATTTTCAACATTCCAAATTGTGGAAATTTATATTTATATTGGAAAATTCAACCTGTTTTTATGTCTTAATATTCTAATGTTTCAATATAAGTCAAAACTTTTCTAAGGGTTATGAAACAAACAGCTCCCCCTGCATTTGATCTTACTAATACCGGTCGGTTCTCGCCTCGCAACCAGGGAGTTCCGTTTGTTTGTTTTTTAACTGGTCAAATATCTTTAAAATGGTCTAGATTCCATCCCTTAAAGAAAACAAATAGTCTTGATGCACATGACACAATGCAGTGAGCACCAGGGTTAACTTATTGCACATCTAAGCGCACCATCAACCATCTCCCAAAAGATTATTTGGCTACTGCATAAAATAAAAGTGGAGTTCTGGAAACACAGTTCTTTCCATGGAAAAACGTCATTTTTCAACCCCCCAACTGGCCTGCTGCTAGGGTAAAAATTAAAATTCTGAAACCTTATTACTCATTTATGGACACCACTAAATCGTCATCAAAAAGATGATGAGACTACTGCGTAATAGCAAGAGGAGTTCTATGAATCAGGGTTTTGTACAAAAACGTGGTGGTTTTTTTACCCTCATCTGGCCCCCTTATTGCGCATCTAAAGGCCACCATTAATCATCTTTCAAAAGATGATTTAGCTACTGCGTAAATTGTAAGAAGACTTTGGGGAATCAGGTATTTTTATTTTTTAAGAAAAAAAAAACACCACGTCATTTTTGGACCCGACCCATTTAGGCTTTAGGATGAAAATTAAATTTCTGAAACCTTAGTGCACATCTATACAGGACACCATCAATCATCTTTCAACTGATGCTTTGGCTACTGCCTACATTGTAAGAGGAGGGTTTTATATATATTTAAAAAATTGACACCCTCCTCCTTGGCCCCTAGTGTGAAAATGAAAATTCCAAAACATTGCATACCGGTATCTATACGACACCACCAATCATCTTCCAAAAGATAACTTGGTTACTGCGTAAAATGCGGGAGTTCCTGGGAACCAGATTTTTGTAGAAAAATGTCGTTTTTCGACCCCCAGTTGGCTCTCTGGGTGAAAATGAAAATTCCAATACCTTATAGCACATCTACAGGACACCATCAATCATTTTCCAAGAGGTGATTTGGCTACTGCTTAAGACGAAAGGAGTTCTGGGAACCAGTTTCTTTTGTAGAAAAACGGTGTGCTTTTTTTTTTACACCCCCTCCATTTTGTCCCCCCCCCCCCGGGTAAAAATTGAAAGTTCCAAAACCTTAATGCACATCCACAGGGCACCACCTACAGTGTATTATATTGCAAAAGATTACGTTGTTACTGCTTAGTATAAAAAAGGTTTGAGGAAGAAAAGGTGTGACAGACGGACGGACCAGGGTTACAATTTACCAGAACTGTTTGTAGAGATTGTGGGTATAGTAGATTTAATGTATTTGTATGAAATGTATCATTGTGTATTGGAGATAACTTTATGACAAATCGTCATCGTCGAAGACAGTTTCTTTCATTCATTCATCGTAAAGATATACATTTAATATATGTGCCCACAGTAGTAACGATGTTTGACCGTGCTAATGTGTTATACTAACGCATGGTAAGAAAGTCATAACATGCACCAGTAGTTGACGTCGATGTGGTGCCAGAGAAATGAGTATTAAAAGCTTCGTTGTTTTCGTATGCTTTGGGTTTTCAGTTACTCTACAATGGGCGCCGAAGACGCACGAAAATCAGTATCTGTCTAGTTTAAGAGCTATGTAACATGAAAAAGATTATAAAGCGATAAAAAGGAATGGGCTTATTACTTGTGTATTAAGCTAATTTCTGTGCCCTCTCATCCCAATATGTGGTTAGGAGTTTAGAAATTCATATCGGCCACGGTGCTTTCCTGAAACGAGTCGGAAAAGCTGGGATCAGTTCTGGAATGTAAAAATTTAATTAACTGCGTTCTTTTGATGTGACCTGATTAGATATGTTTAGAAATAGTTTTATTTTTTTAAATGTTTATATTTATAAACAACAGGGATCCCTCTATCAACAGCTTAGACTAAGCTCCGAGAAAAATTTAATATAAAGGGACATCAGCCAGGGCGATAAAATATTTTCACTGTAAAGTGCTTTTTAATGTTCTTGAGATGATAGATGCGACATGTATATGATTGTGCGACAAGCAATCCATCCGGTCAAGGTCATACATATAAGTACACAGAGGTCAAATTGAGATGCATTGTATCACAAACATTTTTTAAAGCTTTAAACAAAGGCATTGTGAAAAGGCATTGTATTTCAAACTTCTTTTTGTTTTTATAACCTAAACCGAAGGTTCATATGAGTCTTTCCGTTTAAAATTTTTCTGTCGTGTCATGATGGGCCATTTTCAAATGATTTTAGCACAAAGTATCTTCCTTGGGAGAAATTCGTTCAGATGGGAGCTTCCTTGGTCAATGGAGAGATAGTGAAAAACATGGGGAAAAAATAGATTTTAATCATCTTCTCAATACTAGAACCACTAGGCTAATTTCAAACAAAATTCACAAAACATTCTTAAGTAAAAGTGTTCAAATAAAGGGTGCTGTCCCTTTCAAAGGGAGAATAACTGAAAAATAGCGAAATGTCTTAATTAATGACTTTCGTCTCTTGAAGTTAAAAACGTATTCAAAAGCATCGTAATAGTGTTTATTCAAATGATGATGGTCCATGGGATAGAATGAGACCACAAAGATAGGATGGATCCTTCACAGGAAAACTTTAAAATTTCCTGTAGAACAACAAGACTGCATTATGTCATACACACACATAAACACACGCATGCACAACCGATGTCCATTATCTCCATTAGATTCATTTTTAATGAATATATCTCCATTAGATTCATTTTAATGAATTATCTGCCAAGATTCATTTTATATGAATTACTCCATTATAGATTCATTTTAATAAATTATCTTCATTTAGATTCATTTTAATTGAATTATCTCCATTTAATTCATTTTAATGAATTATCTCCATTTAGATTCATTTTAAGGAGGTATACTATATCGTCACAATGGCCAACTTCCTTTGACAACATGAATGAAAATATGAATATCAGCAATATTTGTATATTCTTTCTAAAACTGATTGCCTAGATGCGTACGCCAATCGGTTAATGCGTCGACTACTGAGCTGTAGATTGCAGGAGAGGCTTTCATTTATTTTGGATTACTTTCCACTAAAATTGCATTTCGTGATTGAATAAAGTAAATTAATTCAAAGTATTTACATCTGTGATGTTCCTACCTTTGAATATCTTTAGAAATTGTTATGATAACCATTTCCTCATGAACGCGCTGCAGTTAAAAACAATGCGCGTATGAATCT
>CAJDSM010035636.1:0-15899 GCA_903981925.1 Ostrea lurida | reverse complement strand
AACTAACTAACTAACTAACTAACTAACACTATAACTATATTACATGACGTTTGATAATATTTCTTTCAATTTAATCTTGGGTAAACTGTGTTCGGGTTACACATACGGGGGTTTGGTACTCTCTTTTCCAATATGTCGACAATACGCAACGTGCAAAAAACATACTACCCATAATGCTCTGCGTCTCTGCGTACATGTACACTCTCTAGCTATCGGATGAATACCTACATTGCATAGACAATGTAACTGGTTTCTTGTTGGATAAAGTGTGGTCATAAAACAATGCTGTTAAACTGAGAGTTTTTACTTTGATAGAAAGCATCTTTTTTCGGAAAGAATCAATACACTTCCCAATTAACTCTATTTTTAGAAGCTCATGAATAAAAGTAAACAAATCAGAAATCGGATATTTTCTACCTCAGTTTGAAATTTAACAGGGCAAACCCTATATTAGATTTCAGTTGTAAAGTTGCTATTTTTTCATTTTCTTCTGGGAGTTGAGTTGTAAGAGTTGTAATATTTTAAAAAAAAATGATAAATGAAAATCGTTGGAACTCGGCTGTGCGCCATTTTTGCTGGACGCTGACATAACGAGGTGTCACCTCGTAAAAAGAAGGAAAGACTGTACATTTTGTGGAAAGAAGTACTCGTTAAGCATTAATTACATTTGGACTTAAATTTTGAGTATACATGACACCCTCCACCAACCCTCGGTTTCAATAAAGAAAAGCGTTCTCCACAATATTCGGGGAGGGAACTTTATCGTGCCACACCTGCTGTGACACGTGACCTCGGTTTTTTGCGTCTCACCCGAAGGACCAAGCAAGGGGTACTGGGGATCTATTCTAACCCAGATCCCCACGACATAGTATACTCTAGTTAATATAAACAACTGCATGTGCAACAGATCAAAATAATATTTAAAGTTGAGTATATCCATGATACTCTTTATAGACAATAGACAATAGTTTATTTCCAATATAAAGGGCCCACAAAGAGGCATGAAAGAGATACAATTGTAGACAAAGATAAAGACAGTAATCAAAAATGACATAAAGTATAGCAAGAAACATACATAGCAAGTTGTGCTTTATCTATTAGAGAGGTAGTGACCAAGTTGAAGTAAAATATCAATATTTTCACATGTAGTGATCCAGAAATATTTTTGAAAACTATCTAAGCTATTAAAATTGACAATATGTTTTTGAGCTTCATTTAAAAGTTTCATTCTTTTTTCTTTATAAAAGGACAATCTATACGAAAATGTATTTCGTTTTATTACATTTTTCACATGTTTATAAATAAGGCATCTGCAATAACATTTATGTTTAATATCAATAGCATAATCTTGTAACAATAAACTCAATCTTGTTTGGCATGTTTTATATGCAAAAAGGCGAGGGGTGATGGTGTTATCCTTAAAAACAAGAATTGGATGCACAGTAACATTCAAATACCCATCAAAATATCATAAAGCTAACGAAGCAAGACGCCCTCTTTTAATAGTGGAATAATTTTGTTGACGATGTAAATTTCTTTTAAAAACAAACAAATATTTCTGTATTGTAAGTATAGTTTTGAAACAAAGAAGCACCGACTCCTACATAGCTAGCATAGACAGAAAGTTCAGGCTGTTTAGAAAACTCTGGAGCTGAAAGATAAGGACAGCCAATTAGAGTTATCCTTCCTTACACTTGTGACGGAAACACAGCGAATACGTCTAGCTTCTCCCAAAGTATTTAAGCGGTATTGACTTTAAGAAAATATTTCACTGTCAATATTTCTTGGGATCAGAATNTGAATACGTCTAGCTTCTTTCACTGTCAATATTTCTTGGGATCAGAATGTTTTATTACTCTATAATAATCATAAATTGTGGAACACACTGTTTCCGTGTTGTGTGTTCAACGCCTGGTTTGAAAAGAAAAGAACTTTACATAGCGTTTACAAATCTTATTTCAAAGAATCCAAGTTCCTGATCTGTTTCTATGCAGCTAATAGGACAAGAGACACTCTTTCTTCCCAGTCTTACAACAATGGAAACAATGTGTCCTTGTCATGGTTTTTGAGGGTTTGATGAAATTAACATTTCAAGAGCCCCTGAGACTCGCAGCAGTAGACTCCTAACTCCGGCATGACCTGCATGTTGAAGCAACCTCGATATAAAATTTGAACATCTGTCTGACTGAATGACCTTAGGTACTCATACAACCCACAAAACTGGGGGAAAAAACTTTGTAAAGGACTTAAAACTTAAAATGGCTATTTACTTTACATTCCTAAGAGGAATAGCTTCAGGGAATCGAGTGGACATACACGCAATAGTAAGTAAGTACTGGTTACCTGACCTAGTGCTAGGCAAAGGCCCTACCTACACCATCCACCTACACTCGACTGAAAGATTCTTCAAAAGCTGGTTTGGGTTGAAAAGGCGCAGATGGAATTTTATGATTAGATTCACCTACCATTTGGCAAACATGACAAGACTTGCAGAATTCAGAAACACCATTTCTCCACTTGGGGCAATGGATGGCTAGATATTTTGTTACACGTTCTATTGACCTAGCTGACCTGCCATGGGTGTGTTGTGAGCCAAACATACCCCACGGAATACGTCACTAGGACCACTATCTGGTGAACAACACGCCATACGAGTACCTCATCCGTGGGTGCATTAGGTGGTTGCCATTTTCGCGCAAGGATCCCGTCTTTGGTATAGTAGCACTCTCCAGCCTTGGCGGCCTCTTCTGGTGGACCTCTTGCTGAGTTAGACAATATCAGGGTCTTTATTTTGCTCGGACAGTAACTGCTCTCTACTGAAGCTGTCCTGGTCTGATTGTGGATTGCGACCACCATCACCACTGGTTTTCAGTGGAAACCCACCGGTCAGCAGAGGATGCTTACTCCTCCGTGGCACCTGATCCTATCTTCGCTTTTGTCGGAGGTCCGTGTTGCCCTACACTCGATTTTGTATATGTTTTTTTGGATTATGATTACGTTTAACACGATGTTACCTTCGCCTATTTGTATATGGCATAGCTGCAATAACGTAGCCCTCTCCTCTGTATCTCCCGAAAACATCAGAATAAATAAAAATCAGGGAGAGATACATTATTACAGCTATTATATGGCTGTCGGTTTTCACCTGAACAGCCATAAAGTTTAAACAGGAAAGTGTCACTGAAGCCAATTTCATGAGATGAACTAGCCATGTCAAGAGGTTGAACATGGTCAGCATCATTTCCTTCGGGTCATCGCTCTGGTAACAGTGAAGGCGGGATATAAGTCGTCGCCTTCACCATTAGATGCGACACTGGAATTGATTTTCGCACAAATTATTTGATCTAGTGCAGTTGTGCCACTAGCTAAGCCGTTGCTTAGCAACAAGGAAAGACCTTGAACAGGAAGAAGAGGTCGAACACATACAATAACTGGTCCGGTATAATTAAACCCGAATCAATGACGCCTAGTCCTACACCCTATAATAAACTGACCAACCAGCAGAAGACAACACACTCTTTAACAACATGGTCTGGGCAGCACATCTCTCAGATTCTGAATAAATTTATCATCACTAAAGCAATTGAGTGAAATAAATCCCCGATACAAAAAGGGCTTATAATCCTGTATAGAATTAACGGAACTGGACTTTGAACCTTGAGCATAAAGAGCATTAGAAGACGAAACGGGCTTTCTTATCATTTCTAAATGCGGCTGTGGTTTGTCAGGGTGTTGCTAATAAGGGGAACGGAATTTAAGGATTAAAATGATAAATATAGCTAAGACAACACACAAAGAAAGCAAAAATCGGTGAAATATACACATGTATATTATTTTGATTAAAATCCAAAATTTAGTAATTTGTTTACAAGAAGTAAAACAATTTTATCTAAAATTCTGTAAAATAAATTGATTAAACCTAGTAAAACGTTTGTATTGTTTTACAAGAATCTTGAAAAATTTTCGGCATTGACAGAGGTGTTAGCGAGGAGTGACACATACGGTTAGAGAATTGAAAGAACACCCATCTATATTACTAAATTAACAAGGTCGAAATTTGGCGCACATCCTATATTTATTCACTGTTCACCGGACATCTCAATGTATAGTTCTACCTGAAGTTTAACAAGACAAGAGATCTTCCATCGTATTTGGCGTCTTTTAGGAGAAATTGTCAATATAACGAAAACATAAATTTAGAACCAGCGAACGAACGGCGTGTTATTGATCCGAGATCGATAAATAAAAATATAATATAAATTCTCCAAATAAAAGCAACAACAATTCAATTGTTTATTTAAAAAAGAGTCTAAACTAATGATTAAAATTTAGGTGGCGAACCCCTAATCCACACTGCCGATCATTCAAAGTAGCGACCGTTTGATGTTTCATCATATACAGACATGACTTTTCAAGTGAGAGACGTACATTGAAATTTCCATTAGGCGTAGTCCCCTGACTGTCTTTGACGAGGGGAGGGGGGAGGCAAACTTCTAAGTTAATGCGAAAGCAAAAATCAAAAACGCTAATGGAACAGTAAATGTGTGTGTGTTTGGGGGGGGGGAACTTATAAATAACGCGACAAGAAAATTAAAGAAAGGTAATAGAAAACTGAAGGGGGGGGACTTAAATTATGTGTCATGATGCAGAAAAAATTTACTTCACAAGGGGGGGGGCAAAAACATACTACCGGCTTTCCCAATACGGCCAGCATGTTCAGTCACATTACCAAAGTTCAAGGACCAGACATTGCGTAAGATTAAGGCTTACAAAATGCAAACTCCGTCTTTCCACACGTTCGGTTATATGTAGCATTTTCCACAGAACTTTCCCGGATTTTTTGATTGACGAAGAATATATTGTTACGAAGGAGTTGTCTGCGACTGATCAGATTTCTCCATACATCCCATTCGTTGTACTGTGCCTTAAGATTCAACAGTTCGTTATATTTCTGATTATACCTAGGGTTTGGGGGTCTTCCTATACTTTGGTATACACAGACCACAGGTATCTGAATTTGACATATCACTATATATCAATGGATGGTAAGTTTTTGTAATCATGGATCTACCACTGAAAACAAAGGAATTAAGATTATATTACAAGCCAGTATACAATTATAGCAATATGCACATGGATATCCACTATACAATTTTGTGATGAAATGTAAATTTTATACTATTGTTATGAAATATACGAAAATATATTTATTGTTTTACATCTCACCGAGTATGGAGACGTCACCAATGCCGGTGAATGCCTATGCTCGGCCACTCGAGGCCTTTGAGCAGGGAGGATCTTTATCGTGTCACACTGCTGTGACCCCGGGGCTGTGACACGGGGCCTCGGGTTTTTCCGGTCTCATCCGAATGACCGCCCCATTCAGTCGCCTCTTACGACATGTTAGGGGATGCGCGACACTATTCTAAACCGGATCCCACGAGTTTCGAAAATATATGAATGTTATCAGTGGCGGATCCAGGATTTGTCGAAAGGGGGGGGGGGGCGGTTCGTTGAAAAGGAGCCAATAAGCTTAAGGTTTGTAATGAAGCTAAAGTGGGGGCGAAGCTCCCGGAAGCTTTCCGGTTTTAGAGCTTTTAAAGCTACGTTAGAGGTTAATTAGCTATATATCTTAACATAATGATTAAGTTTGGTCACCAAAGGGGGGGGGGGGGGCTCTAAATCCGCCACTGTGTATGGATTTCAAAATATTGATTATATTAATGGGGTGTTTTGGAGATCTAAGCCGTACATATGTACCCCAAAGTATAAGCTCGAGACCAACCCCTCCCCTGGGTTCAATGTAATTCACATTGACACTCAGCAGCGGGTGAATTGCCTAGTAGTTTATAATGCTCCTTCATACGTGTCTTTAGCGCGCATGTATTTATACATGTACATTACAGTGTATGTGTGCACTTACAAAAGAGAATGTGGTATGTATCAAACAACGATAAATCATTATCGGCCGCGGTGATTGTGTTATCATTTAATTTTATTTCACGTGATCACCTAGCGCCGATTCTCATTGGTTAAAGCACCTTTTAAGAATTGAGGTGATTTTTCGATCACGTACCTGAACAACAAGGTAAAGTTTAATGGACATTATTTTGTTGTTGTAATATAGAATTAAATGATAAGAAATAAATCTTATATTTTTTCGGGTGATATGCAGGTTATCACCGAGATTTTAGACGGTAAAACTTTTCATTAATGCGCTTCGCGCATATCTAAAATTCGGTGATACCTGCATCACCCGAAAAAATATAAGATTCATTTCTTGTATGAAGTGCGCATGGGGAAAGGAAAAGTCTTTGCTTTAGTGTTTCAAGAAATTAAATTTTATCAATGATATTAGTAAAAGTTCTGAATAAAAGTTTTAGAAATATTTATAAATTAAAATATGAATAACTGTAATCAACGCGTTTCAATTATTATTAAATTATTCAACGAATATTATGAATTCAAGTTTTTACAACAAGCACTCTCCCAAGTGGCAGTTTGTAAAATATAGAAGAAATTCATTATGGGGGTTTCCAGATATTAATTCAATAAATGGATAGATAATAACAAGTTATTTTGATTTGAATATGCTGCGGCTTCAAACAATTTAATTTTTGTATATTTTGATTGCTGCTTTGCGTTAAATCTCAATTTGCAAACCAAATTTACAGTCAGTAAAGCCAGTTCAGCAAATGACATATCGCCATCATCATGTGACACAGATAAGCTTTCAACTAGAACACCGATGTTTTTGTAATTTTTTTTTTGACTATCAAAATCAAATGATTATATATTTGCTCCATTTGCCTATCTTCATGCTGATGCGTTTACATTTTCAACTGCAATCTGCCTATTAATTTTAAATGGCCGGAGTTGAAGGGCATGGATAAAATATAGGGGACAAGAGTATATATGTTGGTCATTTCTGTATGTTTCTTTGGAAATAGAATATTTAAATTTTTAGCGGCCGATTTGATGCTTTGCATCAACATTGTCTTGTGACATCATGTGTTTGATCTATTATTTGTTAACTAACAGAGACTGAGTGACCGCAGCACTCCAATCCTAAATAGGCGCAGTCTGATTAAAACCAGACCTTCAATCTCGTCCCCCCCCTTCTTTTTTATGTCCGCTCGTTTTAATCAGTCGAGGACTTCTGGCAGTTTACTTCTATTCTAAACACTAAGTCTTGTATTTCATTATTTAGATTAGGACAGGGGACATTTTAATTCCATTCAAACATAAATTCTCTGTTAGTCTTTCAGCTATTTCATATATTAGGAAATAAATATGTCAATCCCTTTTATCTATTAGGGCCTTAAACATCACCTGGGTTTCATTGGGGGTTTTTTCCGCTGTACCATTGATTTTTAACAAGTGACTGTTTGAATTACAAATTACATATCAGAGGCATGTATTTGTGGCAGTTAGAAATTGAACAACGGATGAAGTAACTAACGAATAGACATAATGGAGGCGCCCATATGGGCCACGAAATTTTCTTTGAACGTAGGTAGAGATGATATCTATTTACTTGCTGAATTTAAGGGGTCGAGCTTCGCTCGGTATCACCAAATTCAATTCATATTAAAAATTTCTTGTTCGATTTAAAGCAAATTCGATTTAAAATAACTTATGTTTGGGGAAAGTGTGTTCAGGGATCCGTGTTTGCCCAACTCTTCATTTGTATTCCATATAACTGATCGTTATCTTCATCTTTTCATCAAATCGATATAGAAATTATTTTTATAGATAAAATGTCGTAAATATAGGTCTTAAAGTTGAGTTAATATTATCTTCAGAGTACTTGTGCGTAGAATCAAAATGGTAAAGTAATTTTTTTTTCTACGACCAATCACAAAATATGAATATTTCCGTGTTCCCATTTTATACCTCCGCTCCGAAGGAGAGGGATTATACTGTTTTACCCCTGTCCCCCTGTACGAAACAGATATTTTTGTCGCATTTTTCTCAGCAATTGCATATCACAGCCACTTACTACTTGGTATATTGCTTCATCTGCATACCGTGCTCACCGAATTCAGACCTCTCGCTTGTCAACTTCCTGTTCACTGACTTGCCACAATTTAGCGGGGTTTTCCTCAGCACTTGAGCAGTAGCTCACAGATTCTTTGTTGGTGACGAAGTAACTGTCAGATGTTTGAAAGCTTCCAATAGTCTATTGCGCGGAACGGTCCAAACCACAAGCTTCCAGTCGAAAGTGATTACAGTGAATACAGACTCAAGTTTATGTATGTAGTAATTCAAATCCAGAACCTTTCTCAAATCAACACATCAAAATGTTTGATTTCTCAACTCTTTACTCGACCATTCCTCACGATAAATCAAAGACTAGACTTTCGGCACAATAGACAATTACTTTGTCAAACTCTACTCCGGTTCTAGGTAACGCACACATAGTCACGTACGTACTCAAAAGTTGATATTAAAGTAATGTGGGAGTTCCTCATTGACAATATCTTTGTAGTCTTTTGTGATCAGGTCTTCAAAAAGTTTATTGGAATTCCCATGGGCACGAATTGTGCTCCTTTGTTAGCTGAACTGTTTTTTTTATATTCTTACGAGGCAGAATTTATTCAAAAGCTTCTACAGGAGAAGAAAAAAATATCTAGTGGTGGCTTTTAATTCGACATTTCAGTATATCGACGACGTTTTATCTAATATAAATAATCATTTTCACTAATCTATCCCAGTGAACTAGAAATAAAATAAAAGACACCACAGAGTCATCCATATCTGTTTGGTACTTGGATATTTTACTGAACATTAGACATTAACGGAATGCTAACACCTCAACTTTATGACAAACGGGACGATTTCAGCTTCTCCATCATCAGCTTCCCATATTTAGGCCTACTAGTATGTAGCAACATTCCATCATCACCTGCATATGGTGTTTATAATATATTGTTGTTAAACAGTTCTTTATATACAGATTTTGACGACGAATTCCTCCGTTTACCTGATCAAGACAATGGGCTCACGGCGGGTATGACCGGTCGACAGAGGATGCTTACTCCTCCTAGACACCTGATCCCACCTCTGGTTTATCAAGGGGTCCGTGTTTGCCCAACTCTTATTTTGTATTCTGTTTGAGACTTATGAGATTGTCTTTGCTTTTTCATTGAATTATCAGAAAATATCGAAACCGGCTCATATAGATATATACTGTTGTTACATTAATTTGATTTTGGCATTGGTCACCAGGTGATATTCACCTTTAGGATTCCTCCATAGGAACAAAACGTTTTATTTTTTTCTGGATTGTTGGATTTTGTGCAATGAAAAACTTGGAATTATTCAGCTTACCAGATTCCCGATAGACCGTCTTTAGATCGGGTTTAATGTTACAGTTGTAACCCCAGTTCTTTCTTGACAGTTTGAATGCAAATTGTAACCAAAAATGATCAGAGATGTAACTTATACGATAAACAAAATAATAACCAATGATGCACTACTTGATGTTTTTATTCACATATTTTGTTCACATAAGTGGCTTTTCGTGTAAGCTATCGGATCATCATGGACATAAGGAATTTATAAGCACTTTCAGCCAATATATTGATAAAGTCTATTTACAAAATGTACCAATACCAGATTTGTTTTGGTCCAATGTTGGAAAAATTAACACTGATTAAAGGTCATATATACCCTGAAGACACGTGGAGATCAGCAAACAAAACGTTCTGTTTTTGTAGATTGTTGGATCTCGTGCAATCAGAAAGCTTGGAATTATTCAATTATATAATAATGGTCAATGTTTTATTGTGTATATATAATATAAACATATTTGTAAACAACTGAAGTGTAATGTATTTTGGACCTAAACAGAATCTTCAAAATAAAAACATGGATATTTCTTTCAGAAATAAAAAATGCGTAGGATGAACAAAATCATATAAGTACAATTACACAAGAGATGTTCAACTAAGTATAAATGAATAGTGCGCATCTTCCTGTCAGTATTTACATTCATTTACAAAACATTAACATATTTCACGTTTGATAATGTCGCTATGTCGTTATCTTCCTGTTTTATGGCCTGTTTTATAATATTGTGTGATAAGAAATTCTAATGACGAGCAAGACCATACTACAGAATAAGTGTTGCTGGAAGCACAAGAGCAATTTACTTTAGTATATCGACAGTTTTAAGGAGTCTACTACGGGCATTAGCCACCACATCTTTGCCCTGAAGACGTCTTTGGTGATAACAATGTCATTCATATCTGCAATCGTTCGCATTCTAAATATTACTGACGATTAACTGTGTGTCTGTACTAAATTGATCACAAATCTTGCCCGCCAGGGAGCTGATAGAATTTAAAAAAGGAATATCTGACATTCTATGCAATCAAATTATATTTGATCGGAAAGTATGAATCAAAATTATTATAAACATAAAATGACAAATATTTTGAAAATACATACCCTGATGACTGATTACACAAATATATGTCAAGGGTAGCGGAAAAAACAAGAGGGGGGATTGCAGGATTTATATATCTCCTTGATAGCAATGTGCATTTTGCATTTCATAGCTAATGCGCAATTCTGGATAGCGCGCGGCGAAAAAAAGAAAGAAAATGAAATGATTGCATATCAATTATCTGTAGCAATATCTTCTACAGTATGTTTCAATTGGATGCTGTTCCATTATAATATTAGAATAGATATTTTATTTGCAAATAAAAACATGAAAAAAAAACCCCAAAAAACTTCATGATAAAGCTTCCTGTAGTCAACAGCATTATCTACCGTAATCGAGTCTTCATGTTTTGGATCAGACAAACATATTAATAAAGCGAAGTTTCGTGTTCCCAGTTCATATTTAAGAGTATCAAATCAAATAGAACCGTGGTTTGATAAATTGCCGAATCGGCCATCTGTCCTAATTTGTACTGTTCCATGTTCTATGTAAGGCAAATATATTAAACTGAGATACTCATGTCACATATGACATCTTTTTAAAGTGAACAAGAGCAATCAGAGATTGCATACCTCCTCGGTGGTTACATTAAAGTCTTCTGGATCCAGATCCAGATCGTCACCAAAATTTGATGGGGACTTCCTTCGACCAAGATACACCTGTGTACCAATTTTCAAAGTGATCTGACCATTAGTTTTTGCCTGAGGTTACATTAAACTCTTCTGATCCCGGATCCGGATTGCCACCATTTAATGAGCTCTTCCTCAGACCAAGATACATCTGTGTGCCAATTTTCAAAGAAATCTGACCATTCGTTTTTGCATGAAGTTGCTATCAGTCCAAATCCACAGATAAATAAATAAGCAAATAAAGTAATAAACGCCGCCAGTTTGATAACCTCCTTCGTCGTAATCACACGGTGACCTAATGATTAGGTCGTCGGACTCTTGACCAAGAGGTTGTGAGTTCGAATCCTGGCCGTGGCAGGGCCGACGTTGTGTCCTTGTGAAAGGCACTTTACATGAATTTCCTCACTCCACCCAGGTGTTAATGGGGTACCTGGCTATAGACAGTGTTCTAGCTGCTGTAATGGCAGCTTGCACTGAGAAAGGTTCTGGATTGTTAATGCATTGTAAAGCGCTTTGAGCACTTAGGTGGATAAGGCGCTATGTAAATCCAATCATTATCATTATAACCATTCAAAAAGTTGTAATTTCAAATTCTGTAAATTGAATTCTACAGGTATAGTCATTGAGGCGTTACTGTGCACAACACGACAGAGTAAAATTTTATCATTTGATCTCTAAAACACGTTTGGGTAAATTACTTCGACAGCATCGGTCCTTACGAAATGTCAGAGTCAACGATGGTTAATTAGACAAATGGCACAACTTTATACATGTACTTCAGGATTTACTCCGCCCCAAAGCGACTAAAAGCACCTCAGACATTACTAATAAGATAACGCGATAGTGAGACGGGTTATTCCGCTTTCTTGTTATGCTGTTTATTGTCTTAGTTTGCCACAGGAGTATACTTACTACAGCCTTAAATGCTGCTCTCTCGCCTCCTCACCTCTCTGGGGTGTTGTTCAACACTGACTTGCCAAGACTGCTGTTTATATATAGGGAAAGCAGGTTAGCATTGATTGGTCTATTTCTAATTTCTAGGGAAAACAGGTTGAAATACTACATTTAATTTGAATTTATTAGAAACCTGATTCGCTACAGATCGATCTCATAAATACTCTGAAGAATACGAAAGATGAGAATAAGGCAAACACGGATTTCTGAAANGATTTCATAAATACTCTGAAGAATACGAAAGTTGAGAATAAGGCAAACACGGATCTCTGAAATCAGGTGCATACAGGAGGAGTAAGCATCCCCTGTTGACCGGTCGCACTCGCCGTGAATCCTCTCTATTGTTCAGGTAACAGTATAATCTATTGCTAAAATAGAATAAAAAGAACGACCCNGTTCAGGTAACAGTATAATCTATTGCTAAAAATAGTATAAAAAGGACGGCCTAACTACTGTTATCCAACATGACAGGAAACGTTCGATATAACGACAGGTGGTATTTGCAAATAAAATCAACAGAACAGCCATAAAATTTCATAATTGATGTAAATATTACAAAGTATCAATACAATGAATAAATGTTTAGCTTGTTTGTGAAAACAAGGGACAATATTTGTACAGCCGACTTCGCAGATTAAACCATTAGCCGTCTATTTACATGTACCTCCACAGTAGATGTGGTCTGTAGGTTTCGTAACTTTCATAATTTGTGTGTATATGCGTTGTTGTAGGAAATCTCATTACATAAATCTGCTACCTGTTTTTCAAAGTCAGGATCCTAGACAACCCACGTACATACATCATCAAAGCGATCAAGTTGTTAAGAAGTGTAGAGTATTTTCTCGCCCCGGAGCATTTTGCAAGATATCTCAAGAATTATCAATTAACTTGTACAAAAATATATTTTTTATTTGGCATAAAAGTCTACTAACATTATTCCAGGACAACAAAATCATGAAGACCACTTAGGGGAAAATTAGGCTCGGCAGTCTCCCCTCATCCCTTCCTAACCGAGTTTCAGTGAGAAATATTGCTCTTGAAAGCCCATTCATCACTGCTAATTGGTCTTTGATACGCCTGTTAATTTAGAGAGCCAATTTCACTGGAGAGCATAATAAAATTTAACGGAATGCGAGATAGTCTCTCTGGACCCTAGGATCTCCTGTAGACATCGGCGAAAAGAGATGGGTGGTTTAAAAAAGCCAGTGGCGACAACCCAAAAATCCAGGGCTCTAGCCCGCTGCTTTCGGTAGCTACTTAATGTTTATCAAATCAAATAACGAACATTTATCCCATATCATGGATTCAATATAAACTTGACAGGTCTGTTGATAATGTAATGAGACCTATTTGTGAAATGTTGTGTCTGAAGCAATTTGTCACAGAATACAACATTTATATTTCTATATGAAATCTCTGTCTGCAAAACTATTCTCTTTATCAAGAACGTACATCGCCAAAACATAGAGCCTATGATACCAATACACAGGGCGATTGCTTGGCGGTAAATACAATGTGGAATGATGGCTGTTTATAAGGAATTCAAGATGTCTATAACAAACCCAAAATGTTTAACCGCTGTGAAAAGACGTTCATCTATTGACTAATCAATAACATAATTACTCACACAAATAAATATCAATAGAACATTGATTTTTGTAATATTGCAATCACAGTGTTTACAATGAACATAATTGAGAAATACAATACCGTATATTTAATGTCTGTGTTGAATTTCAATTTGCTTTAGAATATAGTTTATTGTATTTTATGAAATTAAACAAATGACAATGAAAAAATTCTGAAAAGGTTTCCTTTGAAAATAAGATCTCATTAACACATATATGCGAGGCTTTTTTTAAAATTGGTATTTTTTGCCAATGGTTTACGTACTCTTTACAAAGCACTACACATTTGCGGAGATAATTGACACTTTAAGATTGACTTTAAATTATCTCTATAAATTTCCCGTGCCACCTTCGAGGAACAATTCATGGCACTTTTATATCCCGATGAATGCATCACTATATAGCTGATAGTTATGAGTATGCAAATGAAGAGACACAGTTCTGATCATGTGATCAATGCCAATGTAGATCAAAATATACCCGAACAGTGGTATAATGACGTTAAAAAGTGCTATCCTCATTTATTTAAGTTAGTTAAGAGCTATTTCAAGAGAATGGCATCTTCTTTCAAATGAAATCGAAATCTGGTTTTTATAACAAATAAAAGCCCTCGTTACCGATGCAAATTGTCTTTCAAAAGAAATTGAAATGCATATGAATTATTGCGCAGCTTGAAGGTAATTTCCGTGTGGAAAATAGTTGTAAAAGATGAAGAGGTAAAGGAATTACGAGAGGCTTATATTTATCATGAAGCAGTCAGAACCTTGAAATTATTTCTGTCTTTAATCTGAGTGTTTGCTTCATTACCATGTCTGTTAATTGTGTGCCTCGTCCACCAGCCTACAATGGCGCCTCACCAACATATAAATTTATCAACCACTTATTTGATATTTCAAATCTTTGCACAAACATAACACTTTCAGTACCATGTAAACATGTTTTTAACATCTGAAAAAGTAGCGAATGAATTTATGTAATTGCTGTTGTCGGAAGATATTAATCCAAATAGTCTACCCTCTGTGAACAATGTTTCCTCTGAGAACAATAAATCACTGTTTACCCATTTTCCAGAAGAAAGTTCGTAATTACAAGTTACACGCGAACCGCGATTTATTAAAGTTACCTGCGCAAGAAAGAAACAATGGTGAATGAAATAAGGTTTAATGAAAGAGAAAGAAACAATCTATATTATCTGAGAATACTTAAAACGGGGCGTAATATGTCAGCACCCGGAAGATATGTTGATTTAATCAACTGTTTATCAAAAATGGACTTTGCGGGAAGAAACACTTTGATGAAATTGTCTTTGACATTCGTCAAATTAAATCAAAATAAATCAGTAATTTCATACATACCATGGTGCACTTTTTGGTAAATCTAAATAAAACTTTTTAAAGATTTCTATGGCGATAACGACAGGTATTATATTTGATTTGATTGTTTAATTTGTTTTACGTCCCAATGCAGGAGGTTTCACCCCGGAAGTTAGCAGCTTCAGGTAAAATGCGACCGATTCTGGCCTAGAAAAGGGGAAGATAGCGAACAGTGATCAATCTCACACCTCCTGTAAAGAATACAAAATTCAGAGTAGGGCAAACACAGACCACTGGAGATTCCAGAGGTGAAATTTGATGACTAGGAGGATTAAGCATCCCCTGTCGACCGGTCATATTCACCGTTAGCCCTATATATCTCGATCGGATAAACGGCGCAATTTCCGTGTCAACAACAGTTCCATTGGTCTATATGGCTTTCGGGGCGGCAGCATTGGGTTTTTTGGGGTTTTTTTTCAAATCGGTGCTGCATTTTTAAAGGCATAACGACAGACCCGTACTTTTTACTATCGGGCCTCTTTGGCGGAAACGTTTAATCGGTTTGAAAGCGCGCCGGAATTGAAAACTTTTTGGTTTAAAAGGATCGTCCCTAAGGTACATTGTCGGTATCTAGACTTCCGGCTGTTAAGTGAGAGCCCGAGGCTTAGTGTCCGGTATCCAAGCCTTTCGGTTGTAAAACGAGTGCCCTAGGCTACATTGTCCGATATCCAAACAGTCCGGTTTTTAAGCGACTGCCCTAGGCTACTGTTTCCGGTATACCGTATTTGTAAAAGTATTGACGTAAGACACAAAGTCAAATATAACTTTATAATGAAATACAATCTAGACTATTGATAACTTTAAATAGTTCTTATACAAACAGGCGAAGCAAACAATGTGCCAAACGCAACCATAGTCCCAA
>CAJDSM010035634.1:0-10101 GCA_903981925.1 Ostrea lurida | reverse complement strand
ATTTTGGTGTATTGAGCTACCTTAACACACAATGTAAATCAAACACTTAAAAGTCCAAATAGTAAATAGTCCTAAGTTGTGTATCTGGATGGGGGTTGAACCTTTCTTCCATATCTAGACCTCTTCTGGCGGTGGTCCTCCTCAGCCTCTTAATGTATTTCCAAATCCAGGCTGGTCTCTTCCACTGCAGATTGCTTGTGTTTTCCCTGGTCCTTGTTCTCATTTGGTGTTCTATTTTCATCTGTTTCATTAGGAATATCCAGATGATTGTTGTTTGAACACCTGTCCTCCCCATCAAAGTGTGCACAATACTGTAGTTGCCTTCGAGTTTTTGAGACCCATCTTGGCAATGTCTCGAGATGGCAAGGCTTGAGCCGGATATGATGGAGTACTTTTTGATCACTTCATGCAATACTGGACCAAGTCTCCTGGCAACAATTGCAGGTCCTTTCCATAGTGGTTGTAGTTTTGGACTCATTCCAACTTTTTTAGCATCATCCATAATATATACTAGATCACCAGGGGCGTAAGACCTCTCGTAGAGGCGCAAATCATGTAGGTGCTTTTGTCCCTTAGATGCACTTTTAAGGTTTTCCCGTGCGATCTCTTCACACTTTTTCATAGATGACAGCAGTTTTTCAATATAGCGAGTATCGTCTTGTTCCGCAGAATGTAATCCAAGCATCGCCTCTTCTGGAAGATAAACCTCACGCCCAGACATATGAACCGGTTTGGAGTCAGGCCTGTGCTGGGTGTGGGGAGTACTCCTAATATGCTCCAGCAAGCAAAGGAAATGTGTTCACCCAGTCCTTTGATTCTGGCTTACAAACATCGCATAATTGAAGGAGGGTTCATTAAATCTCTCTACAAGCCCATTTGAGGAAGGGTGATAAGGGGCTTCATTTGTCTCTTTGCCCAGCCCATCATTTTTGCTAGTCGTTTCATTAAGTCACAATCAAAATTCTGGTCGGTGTGAATGTCCAAAGGCACTCCAAAGTGGGCAATGAAGTCCTTCACCAAAGCATTTGCTATAGATTCTGAAGTTTGGTCAGGGAGGGGGTAGCATTCCGTCCATTTGGAAAATTTATCAACCAATACCAGTATGTACTTATTCCCTCGTTTGGACAAAGGAAAAGGTCCGAGTATATCTAACTGTATCCTGTCCATTGGCGATTCCGCACGGTACTGTTGCAGAGAAGATCTGGACGTCTTGTTAGCATTCTTGCTCAATGCGCATTTCTCACATGCTCGCACATAAGTCGTCACCCAGTCTGTCATATTATGCCAGTAGAAGGTTCGTCGAAGGCGTTGGATAGTCCTTTTTATTCCTGGGTGTCCTGATAATGGAGAACAATGAGCTATTTCCATAATTTCCTTCTTCATTGCATCTGGCACAATAAATAATTTTCGTGTTTCTTCTGGGAACTTCCATTGGTAATAGAGACAGTTACCATCCATCAAGAGACTTTCTCTTGTCAGCCAAAAATGCCTCAGGGCTGGAGACTCAGCAAACAACTCTTATCTTTTAGAAACCCATCAACAACCCATTTGAAAAACTTACATAGCTCTGNTGATCAGCAAACAACTCTTCCCTATCTTTTGGAAACCATCCACAACCCATTTGAAAAACTTACATAGCTCTGGATCATCTCTTTGTTTCTGTTCTAGTTCGTCACTATTATAGATGTTCAAAGATATGAGTGGACAATCATCTTCCTCTTCCTCCGAGTCTTCCATTTATCTGTGCATTTGCTTCATCAATACCTGACTTTGTTTCATGCCAGCGAACACTGTGTCCTTCAGAGCAAACATAAGAGTCAAGGTGATCAGGATCTGGTTCTACTGGAGTACACAGATAGAATTTCGGGTTTTCAACAAAATTTATGTTGCAATCACTCTTGACTCCCAGGGGTACAACATCATCAACATCAGAATGAAATCTGGACCATTCCTTGTGTATTTTTGCACAGTGTTTACATCCACCACAAGGCAAATCAGATACATCTGACCCAGCACAGTAGCATTCACATGTTGGTGTTTCAGCGGGGTATCGAGACAAGGCATCAGCATTTCCATGGTGTGTTCCTTTCCTATGCTGAAAAACAATATTAATTTGGCTAAGATGCTCTAACCACCTTGCAAGTTGTCTTTGGGGGTTTTAAAACGGTATAACCAAGTAAGGGAACCATGGTCTGTTCGTACAATGAATTGTCTACCCAACAGATAGTGTTGGAACTTCTGGGTGAATGTGACAATAGCAAGAAGTTCCTTGCGTGTCACACAATACCTGGTTTGAGCTGGGCCAAGACGCTTGCTCGCATAACTAATTACTCTCTCTCTGAGTCGCCTTGTAGCTGTGAAAGAACTGCTCCTATTGAATGGTTAGATGCGTCTGTATCTAAAATAAAAGTATTTTGAGCCAATGGATAGGCCAAAATAGGTGGAGACATTAGTCTTTTCTTCAGGATAGAAAATGCTTCTTGTTGCTCAGCTCCCCATCTGAACACCATACCTTTCTTGGTAAGCTGATACAGTGGTTCAGCAATGTCCGAGTATTTCTCAACAAAACGTCGATAATAGTTGCTTAAACCCAGGAAGGCTTGTACATCCTTGACACTCTGCGGTAGGGGCCAATCCTGTACTGTTTTAGTAAGATCTGAGTTGGCCTCAATTCCCTCTTTGCTTATACGGTGTCCCAAGAACAAAACGCTTGTTTGGAAAAAACTAACACTTTTGATGGTGTTTAGTGTTCAAGTTACTCTCTCTGAACCTTTGAAGTACCTCATCAAGATGTGCAATGTGTTCCTGCATATTCCGGCTGGCAACTATAACATCATCTAGGTAAATCAACACCATATTCCATTGTAGGCCTTTCAGAATACATTCCATTGGCCTTTGAAATGTTCCTGGAGCCCCATATAGCCCAAAAGGCATGCGAGTGTACTCAGAGAGCCCATAACGGGTTATAAAAGCTGTTTTTCTCCTGTCTTCAGGATCTAATTCTATTTGGTGATATCCTTGTTGAAAATGGTAGACCCTGCAAGTGTGCCCAGACACTCTTCTAAGTTTGGCAAAGGATATGAATCTTTCCTTGTGACATCGTTCAATCACCGGTAATCAATACACCATCTGACGCCATCATCCCTTTTTCTTACTAAACCTACTGGAGATGCCCAGTCCGAGGTTGAGGGAACCACAATACCACTATCAAGAAGACTTTGCAAGTGTTGCTTTTCCTCGCCTTGAAATCCCAAGGGTGTTCGACGGACTGGTTGGCGCACAGGTGGGGCATTACTTGTCATTACTGCGCCAACCAGTCCGTTGAACTGGTGAGTGATTCTAGAGAAACATCCAACGCCACTGGTATTTTTAGCAAAGACATCTCTGTATTTCATAATTAAGGTCTGTATTTCTTTTGACTCTGCCTGAGAATGTCCTTTTATGGAAGTTTGTACCAACTTGTCCAAATGTGCAGGGACATGATCCACATACCGGTATTCCTTGTCTTGGAGACTCTCATTGTTATGAACTGTTATTTCAGTTGTCTTCTGGACTTCAGCCTCAGCTTCCACTAGTTTGCCCAAATGTGTTCCAGCAGGCAACTTGAGTTCCTGAAGTGTTGGATTTAGGATTCTTACAGGTATATGTTCATAAACTGATCCTGTATATGCAACATTTTTCAGAAAAGCTGGATCAAGTACTCCAACAAGTTGTCCATTGGGTTTATCAACTTGACCACTTAGAACTGTCTCACTCGGGAGTGTAGTATCTGTTGCAATGGCTACTCTTGTTACATGCATATTTGTTGACGAATTTAAGTTTCCAACTACAAGCTCACCCCTTACTAACAAATCACCCTGTCTTGTTAACACAACAGCATCAAGGGCCATCAGCAAATCAATTCCAATCAAGACTTCATCATGTATGGGAGCAATGCAGACTTTCCAATCAATTGATGAATGTCCCAGATCAACTCTTACTACTACACCAGAGAGTGTTATTGTCTTTTTTCCACCTGAATAGTGAAACTCTCTGTTTCTCACAAATTCCTCAGATAAAACAGTTACTTCTGCACCAGTATCTATCACTGCAGAAGTCTGATGCCCATTTATGTGCACTGGAACTTTAATAGTTTTTGCATTTGTGCTACCCAAAGAGAATCCTCTCGAAATAGTCTTATTATCTGATAGTGTTCGCGCACTTGAACTTTCGCCTTTCTTAGGAGCTTGTAGTCCGTTGGGGGAAATTCCTCTGCAAGTGCGTAAAATCTCCACATTTGTAGCAACCTCTTTTAGGGGATGGCGACCTTTGAGGTGTTTTCATTTCAGAAGCTTTTTGCTCTATCAAAGCCTTTAATTCCATTATTGCTTCCTTTAATGATTTCTCTTTGGTATCTGAAGTCAAGGATCGCAAATTTTCACAAGAACTCCCCGCTTCGCTTTCATTCATACACAAGTCCTCTTGCCAGGGTACTCTCCTGGAATGACGCTGGTACTCTGTCGCTCTGTAGTTATGTTGTAACTGTATGACAATATCCAAGGCCTCTGAGATGGATTTTGTTTTGCATTCTTATAGCCCTTTAAAAAGGATTATGCTGCTATCTTCTCTTGGAGCTCAATGCTTACTGTGGGAAATGCCTGTGAAACTAAACGTCGAACATGTTCAGCAAATTCATCGTCAGATTTTCCTTTCTGTTTTATTTCCTCCAGCCTCTTTCTAGCTGTAGCTGGTGGGTTTTTTCTATTAAATCGATCAGACATAAGTTTAAGTAATTTCGAATAGTCATTCTGTACTGAGTCAGGTAAGCTGCAAAGATATTTTGAGGCCTGGCCTCTGAGGCACTCAATGAATCCATCTAAACGTTTTATAATTTCTAACACCAGTGTGGTGATGCGGTACAACTGGTGCGTGGGTCCTAGTGGCACCACAAGTCTCCAAAGTAGTCAAGAAGATGAACAACGTCCGAACTTCGTAACATTTATTTTCAGAACGTCAAATATTTACTGCATGCCGAGCCCGATGCTCGAGCCCGACAACTCACATGCACTACACTATCAATAACTAAACCTGGTGAACATAACATGATGTGCATTTACTAACCACAGGAACCGTAAGGTAATTTTGCCTGTAAAATTAGGGGTCTAAATACATGTAGTAGATACTACCAGTATACCACGCCTTGCTGCAATGATGTAGCCCACTCAGATTTGTTTCTTGTTTTTTTGGTTGTTGTTTTTTATTTTGACGCTACCCCCAGGAGAGGGCTATACTATGGCAGCTTTACCACCCCCTATTAATGGGTGGTATATTTTTGACCTCTTCTATCATTATTATAGGCTTGAATTACCAGTTACGTATTGCTGCCCACGGGTTTGTGTAGAAAAAATAATCAAGGCCCCCCCTAGGAAAAATACTCTTAATTTCCTAGGGGGTGTCTTGATTTTTTTCTACACAAGTCCCTGGGGCTGCCGTCTGTTTATGGGGGAAAATCAGACAACTGCAGATATGTAAATGTGTTGATAATGGTGTAAAAATTATTTTAGATTAATCCTAGATATTGCCTAATATTCTGGGAAAAGAATCATAGGAAAAGGATTGTTTTTAATCAATTATGTAGTTAAAGTTAAAAAAAAAATTATGGCATAATGTTGTTTTCTGATCACAGGTTGTACTCTGATTTAATTTTTAAAAAAATGCAATTCTTTTCCATAATCCATGTAAAATTTAGTTATGTACATGTAAACAATGATTAAAATGAATTATTTTTCCTCACTTTATTAGAAGCTGGTGAGATCTGCAACTTGAAAGTTTAAATTCTCACAATAGCTGCATTTTGTATATATGAGAGCTTCGAAAGCTTAGAAACTTGAAAAAATTATTTTAATCTTATATATTATACTTTTCAAAGAATAAAGGAACAAATGCTATCGAACATATTCACAAGAAGGAGCAGGTACATAAATATTTCAAGGGAGGGGTTGTGACTCAACTTGAGTTAAAGTTAACTTGAACCTTTTTAATCCAGAGAGGGGTGGGTAAAGAGCTCAAAATTGCATATAAAATTGACTTCAGTACACAGTTGAACCCGAGGTCAGATTATATGTGTACTTTTTGCATGTGAACACAACTTCAGTACACAGTTGAACCCTTGGTTTCTATTTTTTTCATAATTTCTTTCCATTTTGAATTTAAGTCCTTAGGGATTTCCAGTTGAAATATCAGGGCCGTAACCAGGAATTTCCACAGGTGCACAAGACTAAGGCAAGGGGTTTAGATAATGCTAGTCAGGCCCACAGCTGGTCTAGGAATAACCCTGGTAGGAGGTCCAGGGGGCGAATCCCCCGGAAGCTGATAAATTTTAGCATTTTCATTGCATCTGGGAGGTGCTTTAGGCCCTCATAGGACGTGGTAGGCGGTCCTTCGCCCCCTGGAAGCTGAAATATTTTAGAATTTTAATTTTAAGGGGGGTGCACTGGCACCCAGTGTNAGGGGGCGAAGCCCCCCTAGAAGCTGAAATATTTTAGCATTTTAATTTTAAGTGGGGTGCACTGTCACCCAGTGTACCCCCTGGTTACGGCCTTTAAAATAAACTTGAATATACACCATATAAGAATGCTTTCCTGTTTATTTGATAATTTCTCCTGTACTTCTTTATAAATTTTCAATGTACATGTATTTGGATTAAACTTTGCAGACTGTCTTGATGTTCAACAATAAGTTTATGGACTCCTATGCTTTCCTTTGGAAATATCATCTATTTTCACTTCCTTTGATAGATCTGTGCCGAGCAGACTTATTCCCCGCCTGTCACCACTTTAAGAGTGTCCTTGGGTTTTTGCAGAGGCCTATAACAGAATAAAATAGGCAGAGCACATTAATTTTCAGGATACATGTATATCCTTGATATATATTTCTTAGTTTTTGAGATAGTATCATAAAATATCTTAATTACATTAAACACTTCAGAGCTTATTAATCAAATTATTTAAATAATGGTGAGAAAGAATAAAAATAAACTCTCAGAAACAAGAAATGTGTTTAGAAACATAATGACAAGGTGTTATGAAATATTTTAAATCAGTGAGAGGGTCAGGGCAACAATTTGTGTCTGATTTCTTAATACAAGTGACTAATATTTTCCTATAAAAGAGAATATTTTGACTTTACCCTCATTATCGGGAGGGGTCATGTTAAACTTGTTTGCATGGGCGTAGGAGCCGGGGGAGGGGGGAATGGGAGGTAATTGCCCCCCCCCCCTTTTAAAACCTGTTTTTCTGCATTATGACATAAATAAGTTTGTCCCCTCCTTCAGTGATTTTTTTTTTGCATGTCACATTATTTAAAGTTTGCCCCCCCCCGCTCCATTCAAACATCCTACCGATGTTATTCATGATATTATGGATACTATCTCTAACAATTATGATGTTGATTTAAATCAAAAGGACTATAAGAATAGAGAGAATGGATAGTATGTGTTCATCATGTGATATAAGTCTGTACGCAATGCTACTAGTTATAGTGGTAGAGTATGAGATATGTGTAACAATTTTAAATGTTTATGTTTAAGCAGACAAAAGTTCACTGAGCGACGGCAGGTGCACAAAATATATCTTTTTTCTAAGACATGGGGTGATACTTGAGCAGATTTAAACTGTATTAAGATTGTAGATTGTTCAATACTTGTAAACATGGGATACATTGATACACATAATAATTGTGTACGTGTATTTATTTAACAATGTACCATTCTGTATATTAAAAAAAAATATCGTTTATATAAAATAATTTGAAATAACTTGTATAAGAAAATATATGCATTTAAAAATGAAAAAAGAATTCTCCACAG
This sequence comes from Ostrea lurida, assembly GCA_903981925.1. Lineage (NCBI taxonomy): Eukaryota > Metazoa > Mollusca > Bivalvia > Ostreida > Ostreidae > Ostrea > Ostrea lurida. Next base: position 2,255 of record CAJDSM010035634.1, on the reverse strand, counting down.
AAGGTCGAACCCTGGTCCTCTTTCTTGTAGCAGTGGCACGAAACCTCTTTGGATCCAAGTAATGGATTTTATTGTTATAAGGATTTTAACTCCTAAATTGCACAAAAAGTAATTTTGTGTCTATTATTTATATTATATACAATTCACACTAAAAACTACATGTAATATGAAACTACCCTTTTGTGAGATCGTATTTAGGTTTCATTTAGGCTAATATACATAAAGACGTTCGCGTTTGTGTTGGAAGTAGGTAATAGATCATTGTAAGGATGTCTGCTATTATGAAAGGAATATTTAATGAAAGATTATTGAGTTATAAAAATATCAGGCGTAACTGCTGAGAGTATGACTATTCTTGCATACATTAGGGGGTGTCACCGTGGATCACTCATTAACCTATAGACATTCGTTATAATTACTTTTCAATATGGTGAGCAGGAAGGAACAGGGCTATAACTTAGTAATAATAGATAAATCCCAATTCGATCTTGATCTGTACTTGATATGGCAAAGCAATGTACCAAATATCAATGAATTTGAAGCAGTGAGAAAAAAAGTGCGGAAAACTGATAATTTATGAATTTTTAGAAGTCAATGGCATAACTCAGTATAAATGAATGGAGCGAAACCAACCTTGATTCTGTAACTTTGGTATGGCAAAGTAATTGTAACAAAAAATCAAAACAATATTGCAGACAGTAAAAAAAGTGGGAAACTGTAATTTAATGAATTTTTTTAAGTCCAAGGGCCATAATTCAGTGAAAAATGAATGGATTAAACAAACTAGACTTGATCTCGTAACTTGGTATGGCAAGCAATTTACCAAATGTAAAGGCAAGATACAGAAGTGATCAATCTCGTAAGTCCTAAAATAGAATACAAAACAAGTATGGGCATCACGGACCCTGGACACACAAAGGGGATCAGGTGCCTAGGAGGAGTAAGCATCCCCTGTTGACGGTAATATCAAATGATATCATGCAAACAGCCGAGAAAAAAATGTGCGGAAAAGAATAAATTATGAAATTTCTAAGTCCAAGGGCATAATCCAGTTAAAAAAATGAAATGGATTAAAACAAACTCAAACTTGAATCTGTAACTTGGTATGGCAAGAGCAATGTACCAATATCAATGAATATTGCAAGCAGTAAGAAAAAAGTCTGGAAAACACAGGGACGGAATGGGGACAGACAGACAGACATGGAGACAGACAGAAAAGAAGAAATCTACAGTTCCCTCCGGTTAAAAACCGGTAGGGGACTAATAAAGAACGCAAATCAATCATTACACAGAATAGATGCATAATCATGGCTTCTTATAAGACAGATATGAAATAAAGGTTTAACACATGTAATGGGAATAAACGATGACATGTTTGCACTTGGTGTATGGAAAAACTCATCATATCGAATTTCAAAGTTTAAAATGACATATTAGGACTAATTTCAATTTTTAAATGTTCATGTAATTTTGAAGTCTTGTCTTAAAATTTAAAATGTAGGTAAAAAAAAAACATGTGTAGGGGCATAGGTCAAATTCATAGATTTGAAAGGGACATGGACACGTTTCGAGCAAAATTTGATATGTATTTTAACCAAGTTGTTTCTAATGGTCAGGGGAAAAAGTATTGTCAGTTGTTGAGTTACAAGAGAGGAACAGTGCTCATAATTCTTTGTTATGTAAACAGGCTCGTGCTTTGTTTATGTTTACGTAAGATTGATTCTCAGAATTTCAAATTTTTGCTGACATCAGAAATAACACAAATTAGCATTTGAAACATTAAAAATACAAATATAAAATTTAGCTCAAAACATGTCCATGCCCCTGTAAAGTTGAAATGTACGTATAGGGGTATAAAAATAGAAGGTATATTGGATAAAATATAGATTTAGAACTTTTCGATTAATCAATCCCTACGCCACAAAATATAGTCCCTACCAAACCCTTTCAAAATTGGAATTGACTCAAAATTGTTCAACTGGATAGGGTTTCAGTAATAGATGTGTAATATTTTTGCACCAATGGGATCAGGATTGAACCAGTAAATACTTACATGTAGTTATGACATCCTGCACAGTTGTGTTCAAAAGCTCAGGAGCTAACTTTCTAAAGGAACATTTAATATAAACAAAAATATGCTTGCTTAGATATTCCAACATGAATGCTTCTCTTAGTTTGATGCATGATTTTCAATGGAGAGTACACATATGTGAATATTTTTATGATATTTTAGCTCACCTGAGCCGAAGGCTCAA
>CAJDSM010035633.1:4334-22533 GCA_903981925.1 Ostrea lurida | reverse complement strand
AAAATTGTGTTGAGCAACATTAACCCCTTGGTACACCAGAGGTGTTATAACGAATTCTGCTGGCGTTGAATTTATCTAATACCCACACGTTGAGACTCCTTAAATTGAATTTAAATGTCCCAAATTTAGCTACATCATCATCACTATCACTTACACCATCTAGTCTTCTTCAGCACAACATCTGTTACAACACTATGTGCCAACAACACTACAACAACATCGATCTCACATTCACCACTCGACACGATCTCATCACCGCGAGCGAGCCACACTCATCACGTAGGCACAACCCATCACTATCTAGGCTAGTGCTGCACCATGCATATTGTTCCCGCTGTGTCACACACAAACAACACACACACTCCTTCATTAATAAATAACAAATCATATTCATTATGTACATTAAACTTTTGAAACAATACTGTACAGAAATTTTAATTTATGCAAAGTGAATACATTTGTTTAAAATGAGACTGTGACATGGTGCACTTTCCCCATAACCCTTGAACTGGGTTGTACGCATGAAACAGGCCTTTGTTCACCTGTCCATAACCGTGAACAACCTGTTCTATCTGTCCACCAAATGAACAACCCTTGTCCATCTGTCCACCCATGAACAACCTGTCATTAACTGTCCACCATGAACAACCTTCTACATCCTGTCCACACCATCGAAACAACCTTGTCCAACATGGAACAACCTTTTCCATCTGTCCCACCAATGAACAACCTTGTCTATCTGTCCATACCATGAAACAACTTGTCCTCTGTCTAGTGTGAACAACCTTGTACATGCTGTCAACGCATGAATAACCTGGGTCCATCTGTCCAACTGTGAACAACCTGTCTATATGTCTCACCATGAACATACCTTGTCTCAGCGTGAACAACCTTGTACCCACCTTGGTTCCACCATGAACAACCTTGTACCCACGACTGTCCACCATGAACAACCTCTGTAACATGCTGTCGCAACCATGAACAACTTTGTCTATCTGCTCCAACCATGAACAACCCTTGTCTATCTGTCCACCATAACAAACTCTTGTCCATTCTGTCCACCATGAGCAACCTTGTCCATCTGTCCACTATGAACAGACCTTGTCCCATCTGTCCTCCATGAACAACCTTGTCGCATCTGTCCTCAGTCATGAACAAACCTTGTCCCATGTCGTGTCCACCATGACAACCTTGTTCTTATCTGTCCAGTGTGAACAGAACCGTTGTCCAGTAGTGTAACAAAACTTGTCCATGCTGTCCAGTGTTAACAACCTTGTCTATCTGTCCCACCATGAACAACCTTGTCCATGCTGTCCCACCATGAACAAAGCCTGTCCATGCTGTCCACCATGAACAACCTTGTTCAGTGTGTGATCAAACCTTGTCTATCTGTCCACCATTGAACAACCTTGTCCACCAATGGAACAAACCAATGCCATTGCTGTTTCCCACAATGAACAAGCCTTGTCCAACATTGAACAACCTTCTTTCCAACTTCATGTTTCACCAATGAACAACCTTGTCCTATCTGTCCAATCACTGAACAACCCTTGTCCCTCTGGTCTAGTAGGTGTAACAATTTTCGCTTGTCAACATCTGTCCAAACCATATAGTGAATAACGTTGGTCCATCAGAATTGGACACAAGCTTCGCATTGAATGTGAATCATTCATCAACCTTGTCTATCCTGTCCACCATGAACAACCTGTCCCATTGTCCAATATGAAACAAGCCTTGTCCCAGCGTTGAACATAGAACCTGCTGATAAACAACCGTGCTATAGCAGTTTTGTTTCACTCAGACGCTGTGCCCATGGAAAACCTTGTCATCTGTCTTCAACAACGGTGGAAAGATTGGACAACTGAAACGGTGATACATTGAGGAGATGCGTGTAACTATGTGTCTATGGGGTGAGTTTATCTGTCCACGACTGCAAGCAACCGGTTTTTTGTCCCATTAAATACTGTGGAGATTAGCCAGCTGTGTCATGCCCTGGTGGTGCCTCTGATTTAGTTTTTGCACTGCGATTGTGTGTTGTAGTAACTAATTTTATTTTTTCTCCACTTCGCATGTTTTTTTTTCCCTTTGTTAGTTTATTCCCCTTGTTTAGGAGGTAGCCGCGTTCTGGAATTTGTGCGCTTCATGGTTCTACTTTGTTCTCCTGGTCTTGAGGACGGAGCTTCATTAACGTGTTTAGTTCACTTTCCACCTGTACGGCGCCAGCTAGTCGATTCTATAGTCACATCGCCCCGTAGCCCGCCGCCGCTCGCGCCCACTATCCTCGTTCTACTCCAGCCCTGTCTCCCTAGTTTACTACTGCCTCTTTTCTTCTCCTGCTTTCCCCCTATCTTGCCAGTATTGTTAGCTTGACATTGTGCCTGGTTTTGACATTGATGTATACCAGGATTTTCATTCTTCCTATTGATCCCCATCTGCTGAATCCCCCTTTTGCAACCTTATTCCTTCTGCTCTTTTACTCCTGTTTTTCTGTCGCCCCTGCGATCATTTGTTTCCATCTTCATTTTTCATCTCCTGCATGATGTGATGTTTCATGGATCTTTCTTGCCACCTCTGGACACTCCCCCATCCAGTTCAAGCCCCCTTGCCTTCTTTCTCGCGCGTCCCTTGTCTCTGGTGTTTCCTGTTGGTTTCTCTAGTATGTCACGTGAGTTGTCCCCTTTCGTTGCGTATGTGGTTCTGGCTTCATACTGGCGGGAGCGTGCGCGGCGTTAATTTTGGGATGGCGGGGATGACTCGCTCCATTTATGTAGGCTCCGCCACCCTTGTATCCGCCTGAACCCTACAATTTCACGCGATCCACCTTGCCCATCCGTGGGCGATAAGACCGTATTCGATTGTCTTTCCGTGATCACTACGCGCCCGATTGCCCCGAGCGTATGTGAGTTTGTACTTGGTAAACCTACGCCTAACGCTGATGCCGACTCTCGATGATTACCGTCCCGCCCCCTCTGCCGGTGCATGTGGCTGTTGCTCCATCCTCTCGGAGCCGACGAAACTGAACTCACGACTCACGCCACGTATACGTGTCCTCCCGTGGATCATATGAACGAGACCGTCGGGTATTGAGTACCGGTTGTTCTGAACTCTCAGTCGCACGAAACCCTAGCTCGGGCGATGCCGCTTGAATCTATCTCCTACTGTATTACCGTCGCCTCAGTGGCTAGTTTCTAACAATGGAGCCTCTCACCAACCTTGGTGTTTCCATTTGCGCCTTGGTCACTCTGTTCTCGCGATGGCGGCGCCTTCCGACTAACCCTTTGTCCGGTGTCCATCTCTAACAGGCAGCCTTGCATTTAGATATTCAACATAATAACACACCATATAATAACCGTTGCCTGCACCCCCCCACGCAGCGGGATATAGCGTGGCTGCTCTCTGCAGTGCTGCGCTGTCCCTCCGTCCGGGTCTCTCCCACTTGCTGTTGGTTTGCCTTCATTCCCTGTTTACTCACTCTCTAAGTCACCGGCGCGTGTCCTCTGCGTTGCCTTTATCGGTGGCCGTCCCCTCCTTCTCCTCCCCCGCTGCTATCGCCTGCGCCCACACAATACCTTGCACACTCATTCATTATAACATCGTCCTGAAAATAATTCTACCCCATTTGGGCACGCCTGGCAATCCTCGTAACTTAGCATTGTGCTTCTCTCTCCCCCACCCCGGCGTCGGCGCAACAGCGCGCGATCCACATTTGTTTCTCAGTCTTTCCCTGCGTCTGTCCTTTTTATACCCAGTGTCTTCCCTCAGCGCAGCTTTTTTCTCTTGCTTTGTACTTTCTTTTCTTACTTTTTTCTTGTTTATCCGTCCCCGAGATCTCCTCCTAACTGGAACGCGCTTGTCTTAGATATGTTTTTCCCTGTATATTCCTTGCCCCCTCTTCTTATTCGGACTCCGCCTGGTTGAGCTCTCCTCCCTTCCTTTATGCAGCAACCACTTTTAATTCGCGTGCGTGTGTTGTTGTCCATTCCTCTGCCTCTTGCTGTTTCTCTGTTTGACATTTCATATCGGCGACTCTGATATGTCTTGCGTCCGTTCCTTGTATGGCATTTACCTGCTCCCTTTGCTGCCCGCACTCCTTTTGCGCGGGTCTACTCAGCTGCATGCTGCTGCCCCTCCGTCGCTCAGTGTCCTGGGGCTCGCTGTTGTTGTTTCGTACTTGGATCTGTCCTTGCCCTCGCACTAACGCACTAGCCTCCCTCTGACACTGGCCTGCTTCCGCTTCTCTTCGTCCCCTTCCGTCTTTCTGTAGCCCTCCATCTCCTGCACTCTTGGTTTGGTCTGTTGTCTTTTCACTCGATCCGCACCGCCGCTTCTGCCGGCATTAGTTTTTTCTCGCGGTCGCCCCCCTGTTGTTGCCGTTGTTTCATTGGCGTACGGCCTGCCTTCCCCACTTCTTGGTCATCTCACTCCTTGTTTCTATTGTGGCCTTCTTTGCACTTCCCTGTTTTCTGTGTGTTTCTCGCATTGTTGCCCTGTTTTCATCCCTTTTTGCTTCGGGCTTGCTCCGTTTGCCTGATCGGCCTGCCTCCGCGACTCTGTGCCTCCCGTTATATGCCCAACGCCCTTGCCCAGACATTTCTTCCCCTCCGTTTCTTCTTCCTCTCCGTCACACCCTTCTCCCCATCATCCCGGTGTGTTTGCTTTGCAGCTCTATCTCATGCGGCCGTTTGCCATTGTTTCTTTCAGTTGCATTTTTTTTCAGTTTTCCTTAACTGTTTACTTTTCCCTCCATCTCTCCCGTGATCATCCATCTTGCGGCGCTGCAACACTTTCACGGCTGCCCCTACTTCTCTTCCTTGCCTGCTGACTCACCTTGTCCAGTGCTTGCAGCAGTTGATCACTTCACAGTGGTTTCTTGTTGCCTTGCTCCTTTCTTCGAATTCACTACTTTTGCTCCCATACCCTCCTTCCCATTCAGCTTCCAACTCTTTGGTTGCCCCTTGCGTTGCCAGCTCTACGCGCCCCTCTTTCTTTTGCCCCTTTCTAGCCGTCTTTGTTCTGCGCCCATGCCTTATTTTTCGCTGTTTCGTCGTCGTCTTTGTCTTGTCCCTTCAACCTCGCCCTACTCTTTGCTCTCATCCTGTTTCAGTACTTTCCCTACTTCTTCCGTTTTTTTTTTGCCTGCAGTTTTGCCACGGACGCCATGCCTGCCCATCCGGAACTCTTCCTCGCCCATCTGTGATCTCTCCCTCTTCCCACCCCCCATCTCCTTGACCCCACCATTCACTTCCCCCCTCGTTTGTCACTCTCAACCCTCGCTCCAGCTCCTATTGGCTGTCAGTGCGGTTTCTCCTCTCTGCTTGTTCCTTCACCTCCCCGTCGTCTTCTTCCTCGGGACCTGGTGGTGTCACTTCGGCCCTGCTGCTAGTTGACTTTCTCCTTCGTTCTTTCTGTTTTGATTACGCACTATTCACACCCTGCACCATTGTCCATCTGTATGTGAGCTCCCTGTGTGGGACTCCTCCCTCCCCCCGTTTGCCCAGTTATACCTCGCCCTTTCCACCTTACTTCAGGCATACGTTTTCGGTTTTTCTGTGCACGATCTTTTGGTCCTCTCTAATTGTGTTTCACCCCCTCTTTGTCCCTTGGTGCCGGTGGGTACCCCCCCTATGACCATATATTTTACCTTGTATCTCATCTATTCTTCTTTGGTCACTTGTCTCTCTTCTCTCGGCTGTTATATCTCTCTTTCCTCGTCCTTGTCTTGCTCCGAGTATTATTTGGTCACCTTCCGTTGGTTCGTATTATTTATCGTTTTTGGCCATGAGGCGTCCATCACCACCTTGTTTTGTTGCAGGGTTCCCCCCGTCCGGTTTCCCGGTTCGCATTTCGTCTTTTAATGGATCGTTATTCCCTTTAGTTCCCTATGGCCCTTGCATCCCCTTTGTCTGCTGTGTTCTCCTCCTCTCCTGAGTGACGGTCTTGGTTGCTTGGCTGCGCGCCAACGCCCGCTGCAGTATGAGGCCTTTTTCCGCGAAGGCCCTTCCTCACCCCGGCAAGTTTTATTTTGCCGGGTTTAACGCACTTGTTTACCGGCACACTTTTGCATTCACATCGCACTCCTTGCCCTTGTTACCATTCAACAATTCTGCCTCGTCATCTCGTGATCTCTTTTTTTCATTCCCTTTGTTAGCCTCTTTTCCTCCTGCTAGTTTGACGCAGGTACTCCGTTTCTTTAATGTCGCATACGCGCTCCGGCGGTGTGCCGGTCGCGAGGATGCCTCCTGCCTCCCGGGCCTGTACCTGCTTCGTGTTTGTGGCGGTCCATGTTGCCTCCCACTCCCTTCTTGTATTTGTATCTTTTTCTCACCTTGCAAATACGTTCGCGCAGTTACCTTCGTCATTTTCTTGTCGTCGCGCTTGCACCCATTTTAACTTTCTCCTGCAGGTCGTCCCTTAATCCCTATCCCTTTCTCGGTCTACCCCGGCCCGCTCGTCCCTTCGCTCTCTACCTCTCCGCACGCTGGCGGAGTTGTCTCTCGTATAGGCGTTAAGTCTTCGTTTTACAGTGCTGTCTCTCATCTCTGCCTTATTAATTTTGTTCTACGACTTCGCATGTTTTTTTTTTTTTTTTTTCCCTTGCGTCCGTCGGGTTTTCTTTTGCTTTTCTCTCTTCTTCTGCTTTGCTGTCCCGGTCCGTATGAACCTTTCATCCGCCCGTTAATGCATATCCGTTCAGTTGCTTCTTTCGTTTCCCGTTCCGTTTTTTGCGTTCTCCACGCTCCCATCGTCTCACTGGCTGTTCCGATGCCGGTTTTCTGTTGTCACTTCCTTTCTGTCGCCATCCTTGTTTTTCTCCTTTTTCTGTTCTTCCCCCGTACGTTAGTTCTTCCGGGTCAATTGTTGATCGCTCTTATCCTTTTTTTCCGCGATTCCCCCGTTTCCTGCACCCATCACTGGGTCCCAGGTGGGTGGCTCGTTGATCGGGAATGGTCCTCTACTCTGCACCACAGCACCCGCTGGTGTCCCCACGGGGTTCCATGTTGCTCCCCATATTTTCTTCTGTCTGGGCTTCGCAGATGCCGTCCTGTTCGTTGTCTTCGCGTTGCTTTCCACCCCTTTACGGCTGCCGTTACTCCATGATTCCACCTTCCCTGCATCGCATGCCACCCAGGCTTGTACCATGATTCCATGTTTTTGTCGTGCGACCCACAATTTCACCACGCTGGGGTCGACGAGCTCTTTTTTGCCTCCGGCTTTTTGCGATCGGGCTCTGTTCCTGCGTTCCTGCCTAACAGGTGCCCCTTTCCCCTCCAGTCATTTTCCGCACTTTTTCCCCCACACGGTTTACCTATTTTTACGGGGATGATACATCGTACTCGTGAATCACCCTCTGCCGTCAATATTTGCTTTGTGCCCGTCCCCTGCCCGCCCACGCGCCGGTTTTCCTGTCCAATCCTCTTTCCCCCCCTTTCTGCTTTCCTTCTGCATCTCTTCCAGACCCTCCCTCTTCCTTCCTTCGGGAGTCTTTCAATCGCTTATGCTCCTCTTGTGCATGGGGCTCTTTTCTACCTGCCCTCTTGGCCTACTGCCCTGTGCTCTGCATTATGTTGATCTTCATTCCACTCATTCTGTGCCTGCACATTTTTCTTTCTCTCCATTTTTCGCTTTTCCCTCCTGCACCTTTCTTTTTCCCTGCCCTGCTAGACTCTGGTTTTTATGGATCTTGGTCATGCCTTCGCACTGCCTGGTTTCTTTTTCCCTTGCTTCCCCCCCCCGCTTCCTTTTCACTTGTCACCTTTCTTTTGGGCGTTGTTTCTCAATTTGATCATACTGCTATGCTTGACCTCTTATCCCCCTCTGTTTCTGTTTTCATTTTCTCTTGTTTCCTGATTCCACGCTTGTGTGGTTAGATGTTAACCACCATTTATTCTGTCCCCTGCAACCCCCTATTTTTCCACTCCTTTCATTGCTTCCTAGTTATCTTCCGCCAGGTGCGTGGCTTGGGTATCTTTTACTCCCACCTTCCACATTCTCTCCGGTTTTTTCAGACCATATGGCTTCTCGCGCCTGCTTTGCCCCGCGATTTTTCGTTAAATTTTGGCGGGTTTTCCTCCTACTTCCCCCCTTTGGCACCTTCCCCCCTACATTCTTCTCCCCTCTTTCATCTTGCGGATCTATTTGCCCATTTTGTTTAACCATTCTCACCTTCTTCCCTTCTTTTTTCACGCACGGCCTTTTCATTTCTTCCATCCCCTTCCCATTTTCGGGCCGGGTCATTCCGACCTGCTTTTCCTACTTTGTCTAGCGTTCCGATGACAGCCCCTTCCCATATTGTGCCGGCCATTCTCTAAGCTCTTGCCGACCTGCACCATCTGACTAGACTTTTTTTCGCTTGTTAATTCACTCCCCTTCCTGCTTCGTGCTCCATAATCTACGTACCTTGTATCTTAACCCGCCCCCTTTGCCAGCCGTAACCATTTGTTTATTATGGTATCCCGCTTTCCTCTGTCTTTCCATTTGACTGTCATCCTCCCTCCTTTCCCCGCCTCCGGCCCCCCTGTAAGCCTCATTGCACTACCCTACCTCTCGGCTACTGCCCTACTCCTTATTTCCTATCCTGCGGGGTTAGCGCTCCGTTTCCACTACTGGTCTTGGCGCTTTCTCCTTTTTTTCCGTTTATTCGCCTGCCCATTACTCTTGCTTTTCCCTGCTTTGCAAGGCACTGTCCTTGTCCCCATCCTCTGTCGCTACGTTCACCTCTTTCCTTCCTTTTCTTCGTATGTGTTGGGCGTGTGTGATTTGGCATTTCTTCGTTCATTGTCCCCTTTCTCTTTTCGCTGCTCCCTCTTATCCTACCATACCCGCCCCTCACCTTCGCCTCCTTGTCTCCCTGTTCTGATGGAATGCCTCGACTGAGTTTTGGCGCAAATCCATTTACATTCCCCCCCCTCTCCGTTGCCACCTTTCCTGTTTGTTTCCGCTACTCTTGTGTTTTTCTTTCCTGCTGTGCTGCTTCTCCTGCACTTCTATCTCGGGGCCGCTCGCTCATGTTCGTTTTCCGTCCAACTCTCGGCGTGTGGTCCCCCGGCGCGCGTCGGTTCCTACCCCCCTCGCCCTGATATTTCGGCGCTTTCTCCCGTTTTTGTTTATTTCTTCGACGTTTCTGTGCTTGTTGGGGGTTTTCCTCTAGTTTTCCGCCTAGACACTTCCCTCGCGTCCTTCCCCGGTCTGCCGGCATATCCGGCCCGGCCGCGCCGCGGCTATTTCTCCACGCACCGTCTCGCTGTCCCCATGGCCCCCCTACTACCCCCCCCTATTTTACACGCTCTCCTTGTTATCTTATTCTCCGCCTTCCTCGTACTTGTTCATTCCTTTTGTGACCCGTTTTCATTGTTTTCACGCCTCCTTCTCTCCGCGCCCCGTCTTGTGTTCACCATGGTCGTCTACGGCCTCTTAATCTGTTTCCCGCAACTGATCTGTCTTTTGGTGTAAGGTCTTCTGGTGGCAATTGTCCGTTCTTTCCGTGGTCTACCATCTCCATCTCTCCATTTCCCCGGCCCACATTTGCCCTCTCCTCCTCCTTTTGATCGTTCACAATATTTAACCATGTCCCCTCCGTGTTTTTTCCTCTGCCACGGCCTCCTACGCCATTGCATCCCATCTCGTAACTCCCCATATCCACCTCGCTTGGGCAACCGGACCCTGCATCCCGCCCAGACGGTGGGATCCGTCCTACAGCGGCCTGCTTCCCGTTGCCGGTCACCCCCGCGGTCTCCGTGTCTTGATCCGGTCCACCGCCCACCTTGTCGCCCCTCCCGTCTATCCCCCACGGCTTACACCTGCTCTGCAGCCTTCGACCGCCTTTTGACCCTGCCGCTCCTCTCATCTACATTGGGTTTCCCGTTAATACCTGCTTCCAGTCCTTAATTATGTATTTCCCCCAATCCGTCCCGAACCTGTGTCTGTGTGCCTCCGCCTCACATTCACCGACGTATACCTACCCTTCATCTTCCATGATTCCTTTCAGCACCCCCACCTCTGTCCCACCCACTACTCCGTTGCCTCCACTTTGTGGATATTCCGCTCTTCCTTCGCCTGTTCCATGCTTTTTCCCTTTTGCCGATCCTTTCGTCTTCGGCGTCCCCTCTGGGTTGGTGATGGATCTCGCGCCTCCCAGCCGTCCCTGGGCCATTAGTGATCCCCCCCCCCCGTCCTCATTCTTTTCTTCCCCTCTCCGGCTGGATCCTCATGCCGTTGACTCCTTGCTCCTCTTTTGCCCTCCCATTCATATGGCCCCAGCTGCGCAACGTTAATCTTTGTCAGCTTCCCCCGCCCGCCGTCTTACTTTTTGGCTGCTTGAATTTGACTTCCTTCCCCGCCCTGTTGCTTACGGTTTCCTCTGCTTTGGTGTCTTGCGTTCCCTTGTTCCGTCAGCCGTCCTTGCTCTTGCCTGCTCGGCTCTTTCCCCGCCTCCGTTCCCTCACCAGTTCCCGTGCTCGCATTCCTTCTTTCCCTCTTTTCCCGGCTTTGCCTCTGCCCATGTTTCTGCCGTGGTCCCTTGAGCGATCCTTTTGTGTGGCGTTTTTGTCCAACCAGCGGGCCTCATGCCTTCTCCCGCGTTCCCTCTTGCGGGGTCAGCCGGCCTCGTACTGGGAGTGGGCCATCTTTCCCACACTCCGGTTTGTTTGTTTCGTGCTCTTGTTCAGGCCTCATCCTCCCCACGCTCTCCTTTGTCTCCGCCTGGCGACTTTGTACCATGCCCGGGGCTGCCCCTTATACCCGCGCCTGCATGTGCGCCCATGCTGCCTTTAAGAGGTTCGGCTGAGATTTGGAGTAGGCCTTTTTGGCGCCGTTCATTTTTTTTTCTTTCTCCATTCCGCCTCGCGCCCACTACCCGCCACCCGGGGCTACCTGTCTTCTGCTTGTTTTCGGATGTCAGTGATTTACCTCCTTTTGTTTCCCTTATCCTTTTTTCACTTTCCCTTCCTCTTCTATTGTGTTACCCGCCTCGTCCACTCTCCTTCATGCACGCTCACATCACTTGCTCTTTTCCTCCCTGCTATTCCCCCGTAATACTTGTCTGCACGTCCGTCCCCCTGTTTTTCCCCTTTGCTCTCCGGCACCCCCTCCGAGGCTGCCCGTTTAGCACTAACCGTCTTACCGTGGCTTTCCACTCTCCCCCCATGTTCTAGTTCCCGTCATTTTCTCCATTTCCCCTCGCACTTACCGTGCGGGTTTGCTCACTTTTTCTTTCTTTGCCAACATCTTGGCTTTTTTGCCCACACTTTCGCTCCATTGCCTCGCTTTTGTAACATATGGTCTCCTGTTTGGCCACTCTTCATTAATTTCTCCTCGCCCGCCTTGTCCTATTGTCCATGAGTTTCCCCTCTTTCTGGTCGGGTCTCCCCTTGCGTCATGCTTGCGTCCACGTCCCTGCTGTCTCTTTGCCCTTTCGGTCCTCCTCCTTCGCCCCGCTTTCTATTCCATCCCGCTCTTTCCCTTTTGCCTTGCCCCTTGTTTCCACTGGCGCCGTTTCCTTGTAGTGTGTATTATGGCCTGCTCCCTTGGGGTCCGCTGCAACCCTCCTTTCCTTCTAGTACCTGGGCATTGTGCCCCCCCGCCAGGTTTCTTTCTTCCTAGCTGTTGCCCCTTCGTCTTTTTCCTGCGGGTGCCCCTTTTTTTCCCCTTTCCTGCGTAATGCTCCTAATTGGTGCTAATTCTGTTTCATCCCTGCCCTTGTAGTCCCGGCGCTCGCACGGTCTGTGTCCGTGCTGTTCCCGTGTTTTCTTTGCGTTCGGTGGACTCTTCCATGTCTTCCCCGGGATTTTCGCATACAGCTGCCTTGGTTATGTGTTTTGTTTTCATGTGCCCCCACGTTGCTGGCTGCTGCCTCTATCACCTTCTTTTTCCACCTTGTAGCACCGCACCATGCTTTGTCTCTCTCCCCAGGCGCGTTCCCTTGTGTCCCCGTATCCTCATCCCACCACATCACCCTCGAGTTAGGGCCAGCGGCCTCGGACCACCGCCGGTCGGCTCCGGTGCCCTGGCGGCTAGCTCTCTGCGAACCGGTCCCCCTCTGCGCCTTACGTGACTAAACGTAACGGACTTCCGCGTCGTCCCTCTCGTCCGCCCATGCCCGTCTCCACTTGCTCCTCCAACACCCCGGCGGAGGCGGACACCCAGACGCGGGAAGCTCTTTGTTCGCTGTCATTTCGTCCTCGATTGCCTCGGGTATCCGTTTATTTCTTTCGCCTAAACTCTGCTCCGGTGGTGTGCCCGTCCGCAGAGGAATGTTTCCTCTGGCCTGCTCGTCCCTCGCTTTTTGTCGGGGTCGTGTTGCCCTTACTCGTTTGTTGTCTCTGTTTTTTGGCTCATGCTTCCGTTTGACCACTGTTATTCGATTTTTTGTATGAGCCCCTCCTGTTTGCTTTCCTCCTAATGTTTCCCGGCTGTTCGGGCTTTCGGCCTTCAGGCACACTGGTTCATTCCCCCCCCCCCCTTACCATTGCCTCGTTGTCCTGACATCCGTGGCTCCTTTCCGCTTCCCTCCATTCCCACGTTTCCCCTGCCCTGCCCTCCTTGCTACGGCGTCGTTCCTCCACGCGTCTCTGCATGCCCCTTGCTTCAGTATTGGCTCTCCTCATGCCATGTGCCACCCGTGGTCGACTCAGCCCTCCTATCTTTTTTCCTCCCGCCTGTTTACAGGCGCATGGACCTGGGCTTTTGGGCCCCTTGCCCGTCCGGTCTCGCTTCCGTATTTGACTGGTTCCTGCGCCCCACTGGTGGTGCTACACTTCCCTTAAACCTTGCCCCGTGCCTTCTGGGTAATTCAAATTTTGCGACGTTTTGCTCGGCATCTCATTCGTGGCGGAGGTGATTCATCCTCGTTTCCTTAACTGCTTTTTACCTTTCTCCGGCCTTCCGCTCTACGTCTCTTGTTCCTTCCTCATCCCATACTCGTTTTCCCCTCTGTTACCAGCTCGCCTGCTTTGCTCTTGCTCCGTCTTCTTGCGCTGATTTCCCCCGCTCTCTTTTTCCACTCGTCTTTTTCGCCTTGTTGCACCTTCCATATTTTGGCCCGCCCTCACGTTTGCTCCCCTTCCTTTTTCCATTTCGCTTTTGCCCTTTAGCATGCCTTTGCATTACATTATTTTTTTCGCCTTTGGCCCTCCTCGTCATCCGCTTTTCTCTCACCTTCGGCCTCGTGAGTTTTTTCACCGTATTCCGTGTCCACCGGTGTTACTTCCTCTTTCCATTCCAGGTCTTTCCGTTTTTTTCCTCTCTGTCTTGAAGCGGGCACTTTATGTTTTTTTCTGTCCTGCTTGCTTGTCTTCCTTCGCTTGTGTTCCCCCCCTTCTGCTACTGACAGTTGCACTGACTCATATTGAGTACCTTTTGCACGCCCCACCTTGTTATTTCACTGCTCGACACTCGCCCCTCACGTGTCCCTTTTTTCTCTTTTTCTTTTCGCTTTTCTTGTCATTGTAGCATCATCACCCTGCCCGTCTCCCATTGGCTTCCCCCCTCTCGCCTTGCCCTCTTTCACGGCGCTTCGCCTTCTCATGTCGTATACTCCGTTCTCGCTGTCCTGGGTCCCTTGTTGCCTGCTTTCTCCCCATGTTCGATCGTTTTTTCTTCTCTTTCCTGGCTTCCCTATACTGAGCTCGCAACCTCACACCCTGTCGTTTTGCCTCTTCCCTCCCCTTCCTGGTTTCGCGCTTTTCCCTCTCCATGCGGTACCGTTGACGTACCTTGTGCCTTTCACTTTCCTCTCGTTGTAACACCCTGGGCCCACCACTAGGCTCGCTCACGGTGACTTATACCCATTGTCTCCTATCATCTGTACCCGCTTGCCATGCCGGCGCTTCTCCCTTGGCCTGTGTTCGTGGCCCGCTCATGTCTTGTGCCACTGCTCGCATCCTTTCGCGCCATGAATTTGGCTTCCCTTGAACCTGGAAGCACCGCCACTCCCCTCGCTGGCGCTCCATCCCACGCTGGGTTGTCCGGCCTTGCACCTACTTTTCCATCCTCCACATCCATTTTCTTTGTCTGGGTCTTCCCCATCTCTATTCTTGCTCCGCTTGTTTCCCGTTTCCTGTTGAGTTCCACGCTGTCTCATTCTTCACGTCCTCTTGGCTCTCGCGTGTTGTCCTCAGGGACTTGGCTGACCGTTTTTTTTTTTTTTTTTTTTTTTTTTTTTTTTTTTTTTTTTTTTTTTTTTTTTTTTTTTTTTTTTTTTTTTTTTTTTTTTTTTTTTTTTTTTTCTTTTTTTTTTTTTTTTTTTTTTTTTTTTTTTTTTTTTTTTTTTTTTTTTTTTTTTTTTTTTTTTTTTTTTTTTTTTTTTTTTTTTTTTTTTTTTTTTTTTTTTTTTTTTTTTTTTTTTTTTTTTTTTTTTTTTTTTTTTTTTTTTTTTTTTTTTTTTTTTTTTTTTTTTTTTTTTTTTTTTTTTTTTTTTTTTTTTTTTTTTTTTTGGTTTGTGTGTTTGTTGTTTCTCTCCTGTCCTCAGTGGCTTTCTTTATCCTGCTCTCGCTCCATCCGCCGACGTCGGTGCCGACGCCTCGTTCTACTCGTCACAACTGTCAACGCTTCCATGTCATTTACTCGTTGATCTTCACAGGTTGTCTTCACACTTGCGTTTTGTGTGTGCCTTTACTTGTGTTTTTTCTCACGTACCCTTTGTGCTGCTTCAGGTTCGGGTCTCCTTCTTTGCATGACGTGCTGTGGACCTGCACTTTTCTGTTAGGTCTTGTTTCTTTCCTTTCTTTCACTGGCACTTTACGCGTTATTTACCTTTGCACCCTTTCTATAATATATATTGGTCATGCCTGTCTCATGTGCTTCCTATTCGCCAATTGTATCCGCGTTTTTTATCGACGCTTTTGCTCCGCTTGTTTTTCGTTTAACCATGCTCCAGCCCTGGACTCTCGGTGGGTGTGCCGGTCACCGGGGCCGCTTTATTCCTTCTATGGTCCTTGCATCCCCCTCTGCGTGTTCACGTGTCGTGTTTGCCACTCTTGATTTTTGTCACATTCTCTGGGACTTTCGACGCAATGTCCACATGTTCGTTATTATGCTTTGCATTCAGGGCCACTGGGGTGTCGCTAATTTCCTAATGTGCTGATGCAAATTGCTTTCGTCGCGTCAATCTTGGCCGGTTGCCCATGTGATCTAATGCTGTATGCCCCTTATGACTTGGCCATGCACCGCGCGCCTCCCATCTTGCACAGTCATTCTTAGAACCATTCTACGGTTCCGTTTCCTCACCGTTATTTTAACCCACCACGGTCGCCGTAAGCGAGGCTGTCGTACACATACAGTTCACCCCTTGTCTATTTCCAATTACTCTGCCTTCTTTCTCTCTCATTATCCCCCTTGTCCATCTGTTCCTTTGTTGGGGTTTATTTCTTGTTTTGTCCGCTGTTTCAGCTACCGTTTTTTCGGTTGTGTTCACTCGCGGTCTCTCGGGCCGGTGTCTGTCCGCCCGAGTGGCTGACTCGCTGCCGTTTTCTACGGCTTGCCCCCTCTCGGAACCCCTCCCTCACCGCCCGTCTCCGCGACACCCCCCTTGCGCCGCGCCGCCTCTCCTGGCTCTCTGTGTTTTGGTCGTGGCCGACGCGCGCGTGGCCCCTGCTCCGCCGAATTTGACGAACGCCCGACTCGCTGTCGCGCTCTAAGCTCAGTGGCCTGTTTCTCCGCAGCCCACGCCTTGCCCTGACACACCACCGTAGCGTACACATTTCACGTTGCCCGTCTGAATTTTGTCTGGTCTTGTCCCTTTATTTCTCCAAACTCGCGTCTCGGAGAGTTAGCAACTGTCAAGCACTTCCGCAAGGAGACTTACCGGTGGCGGCTTGGTTTGCGTTTCAAATTTTGTCTGAGGGACTACACACATGGGGAGCTCCCCTAGCCACCGGAAATTAAGCACATGATCTCCTAACTGCCCCTCCCCGGGCCAAGGGTCATCGCACCGGGCTCCTCGTGATTCATTTCTACTTTCAGAACTATTTTTTGGATCTGGCTCAAGCATCATTTGTCCTTCTATCATGACAACTCTCAAAGCGTTAATAAACAGTGTACCAGTATATATCTTAGTTGGAATCCGGTTGAGTCGACAGTAAACCGTACAAACACATATAATCTGGCAAGCCTACACACTCGCACGCAGCACACACTGTTGACCCACACCTGCTTCACGCTATCATACCCCTCCTTTTTCATATATAATCGATTTTACACGATTCTTTAGGGTCCTCTCTGTTCTGTCTTTATATTTTCTATTAGTGGTCTTCGCTGCCGTATGGGCGTGGTTTTTGCACACATGTTACTCACCGCTGTTGCATTAGTGGGATTCCTGTTGAACTTCACATTGGGGCGCACACACGACAGAGGCAGTCTACGAGTGCTCAAGGATTCGAACGCACATATATGGCCAAATGTTGTAACTGCTTCTCGTGCTTAATGCACAAGGCTAGTTACCGTAGTTAGGTCATACTCACACTTTTCAGGACTATGATGAAGGATTACGGGGAATAAGTTTCTAGTCCTTGGGACTCACATCCTTCTCATTTGCTTTTTTGTGTCATCTCAATCGTCTCTGTGGTACACTTGACGGTGTCCTCAACCAGTTCTGTGCTGGAAAACACTATCTACCAGTTCTCAGTGGGGACGCTACATCACACAGAGGCCAGGAATCATACCAGATACCTCCAATTCACCATGGTTCCTTTTTATGTGAATGTTTTTGTAGGTCTGGCTGAACTCCTCATTTGGCAGTGTCACTTATTTGTTGCTTGCCTTGTTTTACCCCGCCTGTCCTATCCTCACTTTTCTGGCCACTACTTTTCTGTTTGGACTTTTGCCACTATGGTATCACTAGCTTGTGGGAACACTCGTCGCCACTGAACCGCCATCGAGCTCTAGATGCCCTAACAGCACGGCTGGGCCAAGTTTTTGTCACTCATCATTCTAGTGCCCCGGCTTAGAATTGAATTTGAAGTTTAACATTAGTGTTAGGTGGTTACCGCCACACACACACACATATCAACAGTGGCACAGATGAACTGAAGCACAGGTTACGTCTTTTCATAACGAAATTAGGATTTCTGTTTGTTTTTCAGTGGTCCCGAATAACCTTTTGTCCCTCTACCCCACCTCTTTGTACATCGGCATTTCCCTCTAACTCACTACTCTCCCAAATGGTTATACGTGTTCCCTACATCTAATTATTAATGTTTTCACTTGTACTCTCCACCATGCTGTTAACAACGTGCCCAACAGTTGTACGCGGGGGGGAGGGGGACGCGTGGAAGACTGCACTAACCTGCAGTTTTCTGCATTCGCTTACCTACCAAATCTCCAATACAACGAATTTTAATCAAATGGGCACGTGTAACGAAGTAAGTTTCAGGTCTTGGCTTTCACACATTTTCATTCCGGACAAAATGTTATTGCATCATTAATTTTAATATTGATATATCAATCATGCAGGAACGTTCTTATTCGGTTTGTCGCTTTTATAAAAAGAGCCCGATCAAGATATGTTTTCTAAGCTTCATAAATCTCTAATGAGGAAGATGTTTAGGTCTTTTAAATATATGCAGATTTGAAAGACTAGATAATGGTTGTGAAATTGATTATTTACATTGAAAAAGACCTGGCTTGGGTGGATTGTGACGTCAAATCAAATATTACGTCATAGTGTTTATCACGTGAGACTATTTATCTTAAATATTTAACCAGTTTTTGTTGGAAATTTTGTGGAATAATCTGTTGTGTATAATGTGTGCACCTTTATTATGGAACTGACGTGTAATCAGAGCCCTATCTTCAAGCCTAGTTGGCAAAATATAGCTCTCTTACCCATCTTTTGAAATCTGTTTTTCGTCCTACAAAAACATTTAATCACTTTAAGACAAGCCTGGGTTTTTTATTCTATATCAGTGGTAATTATTAATTCATGATGGTAAACGTATCCTTAAATGGTTTGGAAAATAACGCTTTGATAGACGACAGTTTCAGTCTACGTAATCCAGACAGATAAAATGTGTTGAGCAACTTAACGCTTGGTACTCCGGGATGGGGTCTGGTGCATAGGAGGAGGTAACATCTTTCACTGATGGCACCACCTTGACCATTGTATTTGGTCAGGTAAACGGGGGTAATCTGTACGTAGAAAAAATAGTGTAAGATGAACTTCAAATCATTACCTGAAGCATAACTGATAGTGTGAATGAACTTGCAA
>CAJDSM010035630.1:8889-25640 GCA_903981925.1 Ostrea lurida | reverse complement strand
GAAATGAGTTTTTAGCTCACCTTGAACGCGAAGGTTCAAAGTGAGCTATTCATATCGCCTTTTCTCCGTCTGTCTGTTAACTTTTCACATTTTTCGATATTCCTTCTCAAGGAACCGCTGAGGCCAAATTCAACCACCAACGTTGGTTAAGAACTCTACCTTGGGTGAAGGGATTCACAGTTTTGTTCAAATGAACGGACAGGCCCCACGATCAAAGGGGCTAGATAAATCAGCGCAAAATGAAAAATAGGTGGTGGTATTTAAAAATCTTCTTCTCAAGAAGCCACTGGGCCAGTTAAAAGCTGACCAATTTTTATGAAAGCCCTACCCTGGCAGCCAACCCATTCCCTGGTGGGTAGGGACTTATTTCTTATTTAATGTTCAGGATCCATGTATTCTTGGCTAGGTTGCTCTGAAGTTGTAATTTTTGTGAATCGAGGGATTCCCTAGTTTTAAGGGTGTATAAGTTTAAAGGTTGCAAGTCTACATACGTCATTATAAATTAATTATTTTTCAACAACATGATATGTATTCTGTGTAATTGTATCTGACAGAAAATAACCAGCACGGGAAGGAAAAACCGTTTTCTGTATTGTTTAAAATGGAGAGCATAAATAGCATTAAAGCGTGCTTTACACATAAACTCTACTCTACTAAGTATTAGGCTCCGCCGACCTGAAGATCAGATTCTCATACCTCGAATTTTGTATTTTTTATTACAAATGTAGGGTTGTACAGAGAAGATTTTTTTGAAAATTGGTAATTGTTTTGGCAGTTTTGCACGACTAAAAACAACAAGCCCTACGGTTGCAGGGGTCCCGAAATAAAAATGTATTTTATGTGAAGCTTGTCCGAATAAAAGCATTTATGTGAAGCTTGTCCCGAAATTTTTCCATGCGTCCGTGTTGCCACTTCACTTCGATTTTGTATATGTTTTTTTTTTTGATTATTTTACGGTTTGGACACAGATGTTACTTCGTCGGCCTTTTTTGTATGTGAAGAATTCAATAGGTTGCGATGAGAAGTATAATCTAGACGCAAATTACATGAGAGTACGTAATCATAATAAAAAATAATACAAATCGAGTACAGGGCAACACGGACTTCCTGACAATAAGCGAAGGCAGGTCTCTGCCATATAGATCAATGTTAAGTAAAATAATTTAACCGGCTAAGCACAGCCGTGGAATGATCCACCTCGAATAGAAAAACTAGTTTTTGGGGACAAATTTAATTAATTTAATGCGGGTTAAATTTATTCTACGCCTTCTTTTTATAAAAGAATCAAGGACCAATGACTGTATATCTTAAACATCTTCACTTCTACAATTTTCAAGCAAGGTTTAGTAACAGTCTGGTCTGAAATTCTTAAAAAGAAGGCTAGAAATAGTTCTAAGGCATTTAATTATTATTTGGTCACATAGTTTTTTAACTTTCGCCCGTCTACACGTCCCTCGTCTCCAATCCCTGCGTCGCACCCCTGTTCTTACCGATGATCAGAAGGAGACCCATTTATGGTCCCTTATATCTACCTTATTCCTCTAGAGGGCCGTTACCCATCCCCTAAGAACCACATACCTCTCTCGCCCCTGTTCTCATATGGTCATTGATTTCGTCCCACATCAAATGGTTCCCGCCCTTGTTGTCCCCAAGTTCCCTACACCAATCCCCCCCCCCCACCATCACATCACCCAATCCTTTGCGCCGGAACCCACCCTACTGCATCCCACATTTTCACACATTCCTCCCTGCCCATCGCTAGAAGCCCGCTCAGCCCCAACCTTCCACCCACCGTAAATCCACAGCCTCCCGCACCTGCCCGAAACCCTAGCCTTGTCATCACCCCTAATTTTCCTCCATATCTACACAACATCTCTAACTAGCTAGAACCTGAAGTACTTTCCAGTTCTCAGATACATGCCCAGCCGCCCCTCCTTCTCGCTCCACCAAAATCTGAACTACTTCTCTCCTGTGGCCCTTCCTTCAAAAAATCTTATCCTTCTTTCGCAATCACCATGCATGTTCCGCATTTTAGATTTAGCTTTGCTTTCCCTGCGTGGAATCATACTCAAAAACAACACACAAAACAATATATTTATATTTAAACAGTTGACAGTTTTTGCTCCCCGAAATAGAAATCACAGCACTAATAAAAACTCAACATCGTCCCTCCTTACTACCCTGTTTCGCATTTAACAACTTACACAGTCCGCACTCCCGCCACGGACCCGCCCCACTGCCTTCATTACCCTCTCGCACTACACAGATGCGCCAGGCTGTAATATATTAAACATTTCTTAATAAGGCTAGAAATGATCTACAAGTTCATTTTGAATTTGACTCCATTACTACAGAGTGCTGTATTTTTGCACTCCAAAGACGTCCTTATTAGTACCAGTTTTCGCTGGTTTTTTTTCCAAAAAATTTATTATTTCTTTGCATACATGCAATGTTTCATGTCGTCATGAATAAAAGATAGTCCATTTATGGGATTAAGCGTATTCTTTATTGGTTTGGATCATACAACTAAAAAAAAAATAATATTATTCGTTCAATTAAATTTGACTCGTTTGAGAAAGAATAGAGCACAATATAATAGCGTAGCTTAACTATAAAGTAAAATAAATAAAAAGTGATAGTATGTCATATGGTTACATTTTTCACGTAGAACCGACACATGCAGTATTCACTTGCGATGTGGGGTTTTCAATGACTGTGTACTTTAGAACAAAATCTATTATGTATATACGGGATCAGTACATGATAAGCTGAATAAACAGAATTACATAAATACAAAGTATAATATAACCGATTTGTGCTGTTGAAATTAACATTTCTCGGTTCCAGTGGAACAAGAAATAAAAAGCCTAACTGACGGTATAGGCTTTGTATGATAATGGTATTTTTTTATTAGACCGATGTTTCTATAAATGGTCCGAGGGAAAGGCTTTTTCTACATAATAGAGAACACTGAGAATTCATTAGGACAGTAATACGGCAAGAAGAGCAAACTAGCTACGATGAGTCGTAAAAAAAGTTAAAAGATTTCGAAGATGAATGATTATAATGATCGACGGTACATGATAAAGACTCACCGCAGAATGTGAGTTAGTCTGGTTCGAGGACGTTGTTAAAGAGACTCAGATTTCCAAGACAAACGTCAATAGAGGAAAACATTAATTTGAGAGAGGATTCCCGTTCGTAAAAAAAAGCAGTTTGAAAGATTTGTAAAAAATTAATGATCAGTTACCTTCAGATAGCAAATCACTATATTAAGAGAGAGCACGATAGAAAAACAATGAGGACGTAGTTCAGGCTGAAATCCTAGTAGATAGAATTATTCTGTCACAAGGTCGGAAAAATTGTATCAACAGTGCAGATCTCAATAACCGCATAACACCAAAATCCTCATGAACATACTAGAATAGACAACTACTACGTACCTAACAGCTAGTGTTCTCCTCGTGTATATGACTAATTAACGACCGTCATCCTCTAGGTACGGAAATAAGTTCACGACTCACAGAAAACTTACTTGCTTCCTAGTTCTAGTAAATTGGGGAGTTTAATCGTTCATGCATATATTCGTCTCTTACAATTCAAGACACCGCAGAAATCCCGCACGTGTACCGGCTAGTTATAATAGTCTACAATTTCTATTACTCCTGCTAGATTTTGTGGAGGTTATAAGTGTGATATGGTCAATTTGATCTCAGAATTGATTGCCTCCAAAATACTGGCAAAGCAGGAACAATGTTTGACAAGTTCAGTATAACATTTTAGGGAACGTAGCGAATTTCTTTGATTTCTCGTCTGAGAGGTCAGACAATGGGGGTTGCTAACTATGATCATAGATACCATTTTAACCAAAATTTGTGAACTGGAGGATGCAATGTTCAGAGTATAAGTAATAGTATTAGAACGGGAAATGCAGAAAAACGCACTAGTGAGGAAGATAGCCCTGCCCAGGTGGGGAAGTGCGGTTAAAGCATCAACATTTGTACAAAATGATTTTTATGTAATCTGTCAGATTTAAGTTCAGTGAAATGACGCGTTCAGAAAATACAAGCGAGCAAAAGAGAGTGAATCCCAGACGCGATGCAGGAAATAAAGCTCATTGTATTTGTTCTCAAGCTTCTTCCTTGTTCGTTAGCGCATTTATGAATTACGCCAGTGGGATAATAGAGCTAACTGCCTAGGACTGATCGAAGAGAATGAGTGTTTGCGAGCATATTCCCCTCATGATGATTTGTTGGTAACATAAGGATTCTTAGCTAGACTGAGTCGAAAGAGGAGATCGACATCAATTAGGGGTTAGAAATCTCCAATCTCAGATAGCATATAACTCAAGGGTTGTACGAAAACGTAAATGCTAATCTCTACGTACTATCAATAGATTCACACGTCTACAATAAGGGCTCTAGAAAAGTATCTTTCAGGGTTCTTTGTTTAGCTTGGGGTTGAATTCTTGGGTTCATTAGTAAGAACTCATTCTTTGCTTAGCTTGGGTTCATTAGTTAGTAAGAACTCATTCTTTACCTAGCTTGGGATTGAATTCTGGATGTGCCCTTCAGACTCATTAAATCAGTTTTTGCCTCCATGATTTGTCAGGCAATGTGATTTTTTTCATCATTTCGGGCAGTTGAACACACATGGTCAATCAACAAAGAAAAATGCAGATAAGCTTGAACTTTAGTCACCCAGTATGCATCTTGTTATAGTCTAATCATTAATCCTGCGTTCACTGTACAGGTTTCAGACAATGCTATTATGCCCATCTTACATCCAGTCTTGGAGGCGTGTCATCTTCCTCCTCGTCTTCATCATCCTCATCTTCCATGTCTGCACCATTGTTGTTTTCTTCGTCTTCCTTCTGTTGAAAAGAAAGTCATTCATAACAGACACGTCCACAAGAGAAAAGTAATTTTCTGCCTCCACTAGAAGTAGATGAAGTCTGACAGGACCCCACCATTAGCTCAAGTCATCGATACGCTAGCTTAACTTTTGACCTAGTGGTCCGATATCTTTCAGTTGGTTATTCCTTCTTGCTTCTCAAACCACCTTGCAGCAAAATATAAAGTCTGTACATCGAGACTTATTTCCAATTACCATAATCCTCACCATCTGTTTGTGACATCATGTGAGACAATATTCCAAGGAGACTTAAATCATCATGTGCCATAGAGAGTGCTGATGGACAGGGTGATTACTACAGGGCATTACAACATGGCGGGGCCCTAATAATGAGTTCTGCCAGAAATTGTAACAACTACTGAGAAGACCTACAATGGCATATCTATAATTCTACTGCCAGTCCAAATGTTTCACATACTTTGCTTCTCCTAGAAGATATGATCTCACATTGTTCTACAATTCTCTGTTTTTAAATTGCTTATTTTCTAACCTAACACTGTAATTCGGCGTCAGATGAATCTGATATCTTTAGACAGCTAAATATCGGCATACATTGATAAATTGCTACATCCTCACACTAAAAACACATAGAAATGATACCTGAAGAAGCCTCTCTGCTCTCCGCGTAGCATCATCCACGGTCTGTTGTATAATGGCGTCAAATATTCTGGATATGACTCGCTTCACTAGCGTCGTACTGAAATCGTGAAAAACCATTTGTATGACTTATCTTTGCACTCGTCAAAATTAATAGTCACTAATCTGTATACACTGGTGCTGGAAAAAGTTTAATTTTGAACCCTGTTCTACCTGAGCACTTCAGTACCTGGAGACAGAATGACAAATGACTTACTTTTTGGACTCCACTAGGAATGTCGAGAATGGCTCCAGAAAATGAACAATCTGACTTGGTGAAAGCTGTAACAGAATTCATAAATTGTACACAACCAGAATCGGTAATATATATCCACGCACAGATATCATACATACATGGCTGTAGTTCATAGCTGTAAAACTCAAAGACCCATGGGCCACAACACTAACCTGATCTGCCTTGCTGATGTGGAGAAATAAACATACAATATTGGAGGCCTGTACTGCGGTTACTCACTAGCAAAGAAGGCTGCATGTATGGAGGGTAATCATGTACAAACATGTACCTACTAAGTCTACATGCATAAATACTATAGGGATGACTGTATTTAACCCAGAAAACTATGATACATTTTCGTAAAGAGAAATGTGAAATAAGAAATTGAACAGCTATACAAATGAAGATTATAACATTAAGTTGCATATTTCCGAGAAGCATAACTTACACATATACAAAGCTGAAACTGATAAATCAACATCGTTGAATGCTTGGATTAACATGCTTAGATACTTGGAATTTTGAACAAGATCCTAATTTAACTATCATGTATAAAATCCATGAGAAACTTATCATGTGCTATTGAAAGTGTTGACTGATGAACAAACAAATGTACAAAATTTAGGAAAATCTACTCAAGAAAGCGAAAATTTATCGCATGCCATAGAAAGTGTTTATGGTCAAAGTGATTCCTACAGGACAACCGCCACATGGTGGGACCCTAACGGCTTGATACTGTCTGACAAAGAATACGTTAAAACATACTAAACGAGGAAGTTACAGCAAACCAAGGATACTTTATTTGATGAATTGTAAATATCTTCTTTACAAATGAATTATAAATATCTTCTTCCCTCCATACAATCATCTAAGCATTATGTACTTTATATTGTAATAATTTAATTTTACTTGTTACAAGCAATTTGATTGGCTGAAACACGATTGAGCAACATCAATTATTTTGTATAATCTAACTTGCTCTTGTGACGTCCTAGAATGACGTCACAATGCATTTGACGTTATTGTTTCTACTTTGTTGCTACGTTAAAATTCGTCCGCCTCATTCAATTCCTTAATTATCTCGCAAGTTTGTTCATCACACATGTTGAAATACATTTTTTAATTAATTTATAAGGATGAAGCTAATTTTGACCTAGGTTATAAGATATTATAAACTTGGTGCAGTTTACCGTGAATATAATCCGCTTGCGGACTATAAGCGTAAACTGCATCAAGTTAGATTATATCGTATAACTAGGTAAAATTTAGCTTCATTCTTAAGTAGAATGAACATAAAATGCAAGGTGCCTACATAGGCCATGACGCACAATGAAAGACATTGACAATGCTACACACGGTAAATGATAATGCAACAAATTATCCTTATATCTTAATGTTTGTTTGAATGGCAGCATGTTGGAAATATGGAATCGGCATTACCTCTACTGGTGTTTACTTTATTTTCCTTTTTGAATACAGAGCACGACTTCAATGTTCAAAAGGGGCATAACTCATAGAAAGAAAATCAATTGAGAATTTCCTGTGAATGCGCACATCTACAAAGTATATCCATATTAAATACAAATACACAAAATTCTGTTCGGTGGTTTTAGAGGGGATGCATTGAAAAGCTGTGCAAGTAGTATACTTAATTTCTGGCCAAACTTCGAAGTTGAAAAGGGGCCTAAATTCCAGAACAAAAATCCATCCAAACTTTTCTGTGAGTATGTACATCTACGAATGACAGGTCTAAGAAGACGTTCTATTATGTTTCTATTACAAATATGTATATTTCACTAATTATATATAATTTCTTTTCTTTATCAGAGACGTTCAAATATATAGAAGTTTTATATCCAAATGCGACTATATCTTTGCCTCTGAGGCCAGAATTCGACAAAAATATCAGTTTGCTACTTATAAAGAAAAACAGTCTGATAAATTTAGTCAGTGTTCTCCCAGGCATGTTTCGAATGTCGTGAGCGACATGCCTTCATTTGAAAAAAAAATTGCGACATCCCAAAAATCATACCGACATTCCTTTTTATTTTGATACATCTGTAGCCATCTCGCTTGTGATAGCAAGAGTTTACCTGTAACGGGACATTGATTGACACACGTGTTTGTATACATGGGACCCGCCTTCACACCTTCGTAATTATCTACTCAAGATTCGTCACGGATGGCTTGTCGCTTAGCTCATCACCTGGCTATTCCCTATACAGCTGTTTTGATTATATGAAATTTGTGTGTTGATGTTATTTTAACTAATTTTTAACTTAAAGAGAATGTCATAATTAAATACTCCGTAAATTCGGGCTGACAGAAAACGTCTCCAAAACTACCAATGTTGTTTGTACAAATGATCTAAGTGGCCGTAATGTGATAAAGACTTTGTTAATAGGTGCAATTATTACCCTTAGTGTATGAAAATGATAAAATTTAGATGAAACATGTATCACTTTGCATTTGTACACCCGGAGGATGGCAACAAAAAAAACGGAAATATACATCAATTGTTGATTTCTTCAACAAACGCTCTCGTGTAGAAACGGACCAGGACCAAATCGAATTGAATGGAACCAGGGCAGATGAAGTTCTGGATACACAGTCCAAGAACAAAAAAACACCAAAGAGACAGAGAAAATCAGGGTTTGATTCAAATGGAAAAGGATTTTCCCTGGGTTGAACTTTCAATTGACGGTGCGTTTCTTGAAGTAATATGTCAACATACACGTTTCTATGTATCTTTATCAAATATCCATTACACATTGTGATTGCATAATACTTTATCAAACATCTCAGCAAGCTTGCAGCCATAGGCTTAGTGATTCCTTCATCTACTGCAGACTGTGAAGAGGATTTTCAACATTAACGAGTGAAAACAAAACTGAGAAACAGACTCTGCAATAAGACACTTCAGCCCTTCTCATGATTTCAATGGAAGGTCCAAACACTCTTACTTTGACTATTGTAAAGCTGTGGAGATTTGGAACCAGAAGAAGAGAGAACTTGTGGTTTAAGACTTGTGATTATTTTTACATATGTGTTTCAGAAGTGTTAGTTGAAATGTATTATGTTTATGGGTAAAAGGTAAAAAATAAAATGCATGTGTAAATGAAAGTGTTTTCTTTGAAACAACAGCAGGGTATTGTGTGGGATGGTGGCATACTTTTAAAATACAAATAGACGCGTTGCGTCGCAAAGTGACATTCACGTCAAGATGCAACATGCCTTAAAAATTTTCTGGGGAGAACACTGATTTAGTTAAAGTCAAGATGGTTCTGTATTTCAATACAAAATATCCCTTCTCCTTTTCAGAAATTCAAGTATACCCTTTACAATGTGGTTGAGAATGCACAGAGTTTCCGTGTTGAGGAGTCCAGAAAAGTGAAATGCAGGCACATGACTAAACAAAAAAATCTCATGTGAGCTAAAGCCAATGTGTGCTCAACAAAATTTTTAAGCATTCAAATCAATTTAAAAACTGAATGAAATGTTGAGAATTTTATTTTAATTATTTAAAAACCTACTATTTCCGCTCCAGCTTTTTCAAGCTCATCTAGGTAAATGTCGGTGATATGGAATTTGTATCCGTCATTTTCTGCCATTAGAACCCGGTCCTTGAGGATCTGAGCAAACAAATCAAGGTGTGCCTTCTTCCACTTGGCCTTCTTCATTAGAGCCATGGCCTGACCCAGCATCTCCCTGGACAACTAAGAAGAACACAGTCATTACAATAGAGCACACACAGTATTCCTTATTTCTGTTCAAAACTTTTGTAAATATTGGCAAGAGTATTGCATCTGATTTTTATTCAGAAACAGTAAAAAAAAAAAATACCTGGTTACAGCAGGAACACGATTGTCATTCCTTGTGGGTATAAAACACAGCTATGTTGAATGCATTGTACATGCATGCACGTTAAAATGACAGTTTGTAACAAACCACATTTATAACTTTGCTATCAGAATGTTTTACCGAATCACAATAATTCCACAAAATACTGGAATTTTTTTTTTACATTTTACTGACATGTTCATCCAATCAGCCTCATTAAATCAGTTTGTAACTGTCATGGAAGCTCTAGTTGTTAACTTATCATCATCTTGGATTGAACAATGTACAAATTCAAAATGTCTTCTATAACACATCACATACAACGTTACCATCATAAATTTATCCATTCTCCATCGATCTATTCCACTCCATTCCCGGGACTCAGTCTGGAAAAACACTCCGAGGAACATCAATGAAATGTCCACATTGCCAAAGACACTTAGCATCTTACACATGTTGTCTGAGAGTTCCTCCTACAATCAGGGAAAATAATTGTTAGAGTGGACACATATTCATTTGATAAATACTAGAACCCCAAGATATGCATGTAGTATTATTTAAAATAAAAAATTTGGAGGTACCGACGAAAATGGCAACTTTAAATGCACCACAAGAATCAAAGTCATGGTTCTTAAAAAGCAAATTCTTCTGTGATTGATTAGTAACAAATTAATATAATTATTCCTATGTAAGATACAAATATTCCTCACCTGGATTAATGGCTTGTCCTGCATCCACATGCAATAGTGTAGACCTTTCCATATTTTCAAAAAATCTGCTTCTAAAAATCAAAATAGGAAAGTGCATACTATTGATAATGCATTGCTATTGTGTTTCAGCTCAAAATATACATTGTCCGTGGGCAAAATGTGATAGGGAAATTCCACTTCTGGAACAAGATCTGCTGTCTGGGACTCGGCTGGAACAAGATTCGCTGTTTAGGACTCGACTGCCGAGTAATTGGTCCTAGACAGCGAATCTTGTCCCCTCTGTGGAATTTCCCTATCCCACACTCATACTAATGAAGGATTCTATTAATCTTGATCAGGTAAACAGAATAAGATTAATTTGTTGACTGCATGAATTGTCTAACACAAAATTCGTAATCAAAATGAACTGTATCTAATACTGTAATACATGTGGAGACTGATGAAAATAACTCTGGATTGAGTGGCTTTGTAGTTTTGATATTATACAATAAACAAGCTGTCTGGACATATAAAGGAACAGGTCAAACATCTATGCCTTATATGACATCAATTACGAATATTTTAGACAATTCATACATCCAGTTGAGAATGAAATGAAAGCATCAGACCTGTTTACCCCTATTTTTGTTGCTATTGAAAGTGTTGATGATGAACAAACAATGTTACAAATTCTAGGACAATGTCTTGCAAGGAAGCGAAATTTCATCGATGCCTATAGAAAGTGTTATGGTCAAGTGATTCCTACAGGCAACCGACCACTGGGGGGACCCTAACGGTTTTGATACTGGTCTGACAAAGAATATCGTTAAACATACTAAAACAGAGGAAGTTTACAGCAAACAGGATATTTATTTGAATGAATTGTAATTATCTTCTTTCCCAAATGAAAACTTATAAATATTTTTCCCTCCTTACAATTCTTAAGCATGTATGTACTTTTAATATTGTAATTAATTTATATTTTACTTGTTGCATAGATATTATGGCTGAAAACGATTGAGCATACATCAATTGATTTTTGTATATATCTAGCTTGCTCTTGTGACGTCTAGAATGACGTCACAATAGGCATTTGACGTTAATTGTTTCTACTGTTTGTTGCTACGTTAAAATTCGTCCGCCCTCATTCAATTCCTTAATTATCTCGCAAGTTTGTTCATCACACAATGTTAAATACATTTTTTAACTTAATTATAAGAGATGAAGCTAATTTGTGACCTAGGTTAATAAGATATAATCTAACTTGGTGCAGTTTACCGCTGAATATAGATCCGCTTCGCGGACTATAAGCGTAAACTGCATCAAAGTTAGTATTAATATCGTATAACCTAGGTAAAATTAGCTCATTCCTAAGTAGATGAACAATATAATGAGCAAGTCCACATACCCATGCACCACAATGAAGACATTGACAATGCTACACACGGTAAATGAAATGCAACAAATTATCCTTATATCTTATTTTATTTGAATGGCAGCATGTTGGAATTGAATGGCATTACTCTACTGGTGTTGTACTTTATTTTCCTTTTTGAATACAAGAGCAGACTTCAATGTTCAAAGAGGGGCATAACTCATAGAAAGAAAAATCAATTGAAGAATTTCCTGGTGAGCGCACATTACAACAGTATATCCATATTAAATACAAATACACAAAATTCTTGTTCGGTGGTTTTAGGGGGATGCATTGAAAAGCTGTGCAAGTAGTATACTTAATTTCTGGCCAAACTTCGAAGTTGAAAGGGCCTAAATTCCAGAACAAAATCCATCCAAACTTTTCTGTGAGTATTGTAATCTACCAATGACAGGTCTAAGAAGACGTTCTATTATGTTTCTATTACAATATTATTTTCCACTAATTATATATAATTTGCTTTCTTTATCAGAGACGTTCAATATATAGAAGTTTTATATCCAAATGCGACTTATCTTTGCCTTGAGGCAAGAATCTCGACAAAAATATAAAGTTTGCTACTTATAAAGAAAAACAGTCTGATAAATTTAGTCAGTGTTCTCCCGGCATGTTTCGAATGTCGTGAGCGACATGCTTCATTGAAAAAAAAAATTGCGACATCCCAAAATCATACCCGACATTCTTTTATTTTGATACATCTGTAGCCATCTCGCTTGTGGATAGATAGCAGATTTACCTGTATACGGGACATTGATTGACACACGTGTTTGTATCCATGGGACCGGGCTTCACACCTTCGTAATTATCTACTCGAAGATTCGTCACGGATGGCTTGTCGCTTAAGCTCATCACCTGGCTATTCCTCTACAGCTGTTTTGATTATATGAATTGTGTGTTTGATGTTATTTTAACTAATTTTTTAACTTAAAGAGAATGCTCATAACTTAAATACTCCGTAAATTCGGGCTGACAGAAAACGTCCTCCAAACTACCATGTTGTTTTGTACAAATGATCTAGAGTGGCCGTATGTGATAAAGACTTTTTGTAATAGGTGCAATTATTACCCTTAGTGTATGAAAATGAAAAATTTAGATGGAAACATGTATCACTTTGCATTTGTACCCCGGAGGAGATGGCAACAAAAAACGGAAATATACATCAATTGTTGATTTCTTCAACAAACGCCCTCGTGTAGAAACGGACCAGGACCAAATCGATTGATGGAACCAGGGCAGATGAAGTTCTGGATAACAGCCAAGAACAAAAAAACACCAAGAGACAGAGAAAATCAGGGTTGTTCCAAATGGAAAAAGGATTTTCCCTGGGTTGAACTTTCAATTGACGGTGCGTTTCTTGAAGATAATATGTCAACATACACGTTCTATGTATCTTTATCAAATATTTCCATTACACATTTGATTGCATAATACTTTATCAAACATCTCAGCAAGCTTGCACCATAGGCTTAGTGATTCCTTCATCTACTGCAGACATGTGAAAGAGTATTTTCAACTTAAACAGAGTGAAAACAAAACTGAGAACACAGACTCTGCATAAGAACTTCAGTCCTTTCATGATTTCAATGGAAGGTCCAAACACTCTTGATTGACTATTGTAAAGCCTGTGGAGATTTGGACCAGAAGAAGAGGAGACTTGTGGTTTAAGACTTTGTGATTTTATTTTTACATATGTGTTTCAGAAGTGTTAGTTGAAATGTATTATGTTTATGGGTAAAAGGTAAAAATAAAATTGCATGTGTGTAAATTAAAGTGTTTTCTTTGAAAACAACAGTCAGGGGTATTGTGTGGATGGTGGCATTACTTTTAAAATACAAATAGACGCGTTGTCGTCGCAAAGTGACTTCACGTCCAATGATGCAACATGCCTTAAAAATTTCTGGGGAGAACCACTGATTTAGTTTAAAGTCAGATGGTTTTGTATTTCAATACAAATATCCCTTCTCCTTTTCAGAAATTAAGATATACCCTTACAATGTGGTTGAGATTGCAACAGAGTTTCCGTGTTGAGAAGTCCAGAAAGATGAAATGCAGGACATGACTAAACAAAAAAATCTCATGTTGAGCTAAGCCAATTGTGTGCTCAACAAAATTTTTAAGCTATTCAAATCAATTTAACATGAATGAAATGTTGAGAATTTTATTTTATTATTTAAAACCACTACTATTTCCGCTCCGCCTTTTTCAAAGCTTCATCTAGGTAAATGGTCGGTGATATTGAATTTGTATCCGTCATTTTCTGCCATTTAGAACCCGGTCCTTGAGGATCTGAGCAAACACAATCAAGGTGTCCTTCTTCCACTTGGCCTTCTGCATTAGAGCCATGCCATGACCCAGCATCTCCCTGGACAATAAGAAGAAACAGTCATTACAATAGAAGCACACCAGACCTTATTTCTGTTCAAAACTTTTGTAATATTGGCAAGAGTTTGCATCTGATTTTTATTCAGAACAGTAAAAAAAAAAAAAATACTGGTTACAGCAGACACGTTTATTCCTTGTGGTATAAAACACAGCTATGTTGAATGCATTGTACATGCATGCAGTTAAAATGACAGTTTTGTAACAACCACATTTATAACTTTGCTATCAGAATGTTTTACGAATCACAATAATTCCACAAAATACTGGCATTTTTTTTTTACATTTTACTGACATGTTCATCGCAATCAGCCTCATTAATCAGTTTTATGTAACTGTCATGGAGCTCTAGTTTTACTTATCATCATTTGGATTGAACAATGTACAAATTCAAAATGTCTTCTATAACAACATCACATACAACTTACCATCATAAATTTATCCATTCCATCGATCTTTCCACTCCATTCCGGGATCAGTCTGGAAAAACACTCCGAGGAACATCAATGAAATGTCCACATTGCCAAGACACTTAGCATCTTACACATGGTTGTCTGAGAGTTCTCCTACAATCAGGGAAATAATTGTTAGAGTGGACACATATTCATTTGAATAAATCTAGAACCAAGAATGATCATTAGTATTATTTAACACATAAAAAATTTCGGAGTACCGCGAAAATGGCAACTTTAAAATGCACCACAAGAATCAAAAGTCATGGTTCTTAAAAAGCAATTCTTCTGTGATTGATTAGTAAACAAATTAATTAATTATTCTATGTAAGAACATATTCCTCACCTGGGATTAATGGCTTGTCCTGCATCCATGCAATAGTGTAGATTATTGCATATTTTCAAAAAATCTGCTTCTAAAAATCAAAATAGGAAAGTGCATACTATTGATATGCATTGCTATTGTGTTTCAGCTCAAAAATACAGTTGTCGTGGGCAAAATGTGATAGGGAAATTCCACTTCTGGAACAGAATCTGCTTGTCTGGACTCGGCTGGAACAAGATTGCTGTTGTTTAGGACATCGACTGCCGAGTAAGATTGGTCCTAGACAGCGAATCTTGTCCCTCTGTGGAATTTCCCTTCCAAACACTCATACTAATGAAGGATTCTATTAAAGGTCTTGATCAGGTAAACAGAATAAGATTAATTTGTTGACTGCATGAATTGTCTAAACAAAATTCGTATCAAAATGAATGTATCTAAATACTGTAATACAGTGGAGATACTGTGAAAATACTCTGGATTGAGTGGCTTTGTAGATTTTGATATTATACAATAACAAGCTGTCTGGACATATAAAGGAACAGGCAAACATCTATGCCTTATATGACATCAAGTACGAATTTTAGAAATTCATTACATCCAGTTGAGATGAAATGAAAGCATCAGACGCTGTTACCCCTATTTTCGTCTCTCCGTATTTGTGATCAGATTTGTCAGTGATGATTTGGCATTTGGTCGTAAGATTTTCTTTACAGTGTTTTACATTATATTCAAAGAGCAATATGTAGAACTTTATCAAACTTGATTTAATGAAAATATACACTGCATTTCTTGCTTTGCAAGTCTGAATTAAATACAAACATTAAAACTGAAATACTGTGAGTAAACTCACAAGGATACCCCCGCCCCCACATATCTTTACACTTACTTGAGTCACTGAGCTTGAACAAAGAAGATATGGCCCGACACAAATGCATGTTTAAAAACCCTTAAGTTTGACCTTGAGAGTCAAGGTTATACAGAGAACATGATGTAAATGCACTGCCAAATATAATCCATGTTAGAGAACTCATACCTTTGACCTTGGTGCCAAATACAGAATGCATATGGCAAGAACAAAAGAAGTTATGCCCGGACACAAATTCCGTGTTAAAAAACTAAATAATTTTGACATTGAGGTCAAAGTCAGGTCATACAGAGGTCATCAATATACCCGACAAATCGTTTCATAGTGATACACCCATGTGCCAAGTAGATGGATGCCTACCTAAAAAGAAACAAAGAGTTATGGCCCGACGAATCTGTACAGACAGACAAATGAGTACATGACACATCGTTCATGGTGTGCATGACATGTGCAAACACAGGATGTCTATGACAAAAAACAAAAGTTATGGCCGGACACGAATCATGTTAAAGAAAACTGATAATGTTTGACCTTGAGGTGAAAAGTCAAGGTCATACAGAGGTCATTCATATACGCGACACATCATCTCATAGTGATGCACCCATGTGCCAAAATTGGTATGCTCCTCAAAGAACAAGAAGTTATGGCGCCGGACACGAATCTGCACAGACAGACGGACAGCAGACAAGAGTGATTCCTATATACCCCCCAAACTTGTGTTGCGGGGTATAATAAATAACTGTTAATAACTTGCGCTATTTTCGAATCAGGAAACTTTTTTTTTAAAAGTTGGTACAGTGTCTGTACTACCGACAGGTTCGATGTGGTTATAATTTCACAGACTTTCACTTCCGCCCGTGAATCGTTTTCCTAACTGCAAAGAATCATCGCATTGTTCCCGAAAACTCGTAGTGAATATCCTATTCTCCTTACGAAGCCCAAGACTCCATTGCTTTGTGTACTATTTCGGTAGGCGTGTGT